>JACDOX010000086.1:2099401-2141058 GCA_014549065.1 Cardinalis cardinalis | reverse complement strand
GGGGCGGGAAGCGGGAGGCGGGCGGGGCGCGGTGACAGCCCGCCCTGCCCGCGGGGGTCGGGGCAGTGCGGGGGAAGGAGCGTCCTGGCCCGGGGAAGGGGCGAGCTGCCCGGCGCTCCGGAGCCGGCKGGCGCCCGTGGGGGCAAGAAGGGCTGGTGTGTTCATAGCCCGTGCCGTGCACGGTGCGAGCAGCTCCGCAGGGCTGGCACACGCTGTGTCTGGGGGGCACTGATGAATSCCCGGGGAAGAGCTCAGAGAGCTTGTGTTGTGTGTCAGCAGCACAAACCTGGCTGGTTACATGCTTACATGCTGCAGGAAGGCAGCATGTAAGCATGTGTTTTCATGCGTACCCTTCTGTGTATCTGCACCTCGAGCGCTGTGTCCAGTTCTGGGCCCCTCGCTGCTAGAAGGACATTGAGGTGCTGGAGGGAGTCCAGAGAAGGGGAATGGAGCTGGGGAAGGGCTGGAGCATGAGTCTGATGAGGAKCAACTGAGGGGGCTGCGGGTGTTTAGCCTGGAGGAGACTCAGGAGTGGCCTTACCACCCTCTCCAGCTCCTGAAAGGAGAGCGCAGCCGGGTGGGGATTGGCCTCTTCCCCCAGRCAGCAAACGAGAGGGCATAATCTCAAGCTTCAGCATGGGGAGTTTAGATTGAATGTTAGGAGGAGTTTCTTCACTGAGAGGCTGGTTGGACATTGGAACGGACTGCCCAGGGAGGTGGTGGAGTCACTGTCCCTGGAGGTGTTTAAGGAAAGACTGGATGTGCCAGTTTGTGCTGTGGTCTGGTTGACAKGATGGYGTTTGGTTAAAAGCTGGACTCGATGGTCTCAGAGGTCTTTTTTAACCTCGTTGATTCTGTGATCTCCATAGGATTTGTGTGGATGTTGTTTTCAAAGAGCACAARGATTTGATAAAAACTTAGTGTAGCTAAAAACCAGACATGTGTTGCTGTGTGTGTGGATTTGTGCACAGAGTACTTGAGTGTTGCAGAAGAGGAAATTATTCAATGTAGAATGTGTCTAGATGCCATCTTGGTATGTCCTCTTACAAACTGTGAATTCCTGCCAAGCTAAAACTAGGGCATTTACTGGTTTCAATAGATGTGCACAGAATGAGGCAGACATCTTTTGGTGGCACTGTTTTGTTCAGCACCACTCAAGTTCATCAAGAAACCAACTCTTTCCCTATCCAAAGCCTCTCAGAGAGAGGTGACTCGGAGTGGAATCTTGCTTCTGGCTGCTCCATGTGGGTCTTTGTTACAGCTCCAACAGCTGTCAGGAGAAAAATTGGTTCATGTGCCCACATGGCCGGTGTCATTGTGCTAACTGAACAGATTTATGGAGGATCATCATAAATTATGGATGGAGCTGACACTCTCAACTTGGTGCAGCTCAGTCATGGATGCTGTGCTGCATTTAGAGACTGATTAATACAAGTCATGGACCAACTGATASRACTGTAATTAATAATTAGCTGTAGTTTATTGCTTATTAAATGAACTTTCCCTGTTCACTAGAAAGGGCAATGTTTAAGTTACTGTTCTTCCATTTGCCGTGCCCATTTTCCAGACAAAGCCCTGTGTGTTTCAAGAAGTTAATGTGAAGTATGAAAAATAACTTTTTTCTTGTCTGTCAYTTTTATATTGCCTGCAGTGACATTGGGAAGGTTTGACAGGTCTGTCACTTCACCTGTAGCAGATACAGTAGTAGAGTGTGTGACTCAGTTTCCCTTAGGATTGGGCTATGCTGGCCACCCTTGCAGCAGTGTCAGTGTTACAKTCTCTGCTTGGCAGGTGAGGCAGAGACTGTGTGGTTGTTTGTAAAGGCAGTAAACTTCTGCTCTGCTGACCTTGACCTTAAGGTTTGTATTTACCTAAGTTTGGTGCAAGTCAGGGATGTTTTCCATCAGACAGGGAACTTCATGTTTTCTGTAGCATTGCTGAACTGCTGGAACTGTGAAAGTTTCAAGGAGTGGCTGCCTTGTGCTTCCATTCCTATTCTATCCAGTTTTGGTGATCTGGATGTTTTCAARTTACTGCCACACACAGTTCTTTCATTTCCAGTCCTATACTTAAAAYGAAGATGTAAACTTAGTCCTGACTAATTTAGCACTGACTTCATGCGGCTCTCAGCCTGCAGCTTAATGTATAAAGACAATAACAGTAAGCATTGCAAAATTGGCTTTGGAATATTCTTATGGTATTAAAAAAAAGTCAGAATAGTTCATTACTAATAGTTCATTACTATGCATCACCTCTGAATTTTCTCCAATGTCATTTATAGTAAAGTAGTAGACCATAACTGAGCTTTTACATAAAAATAATTACAGGTAAATACAGCATACTTGGTGGCAAGAAAGCTGACATTTTGCTGTATGGTARGAACCACACAGTTTTACTTTCAGATTGGATGTCTTATGAAGTGGAATTTGTCCCAGAGTATTCTGATAGCACCTGCTTGCCCTCTGGCAGGTTCTGTAATGCAGCTGGGCCATGACTGTTCCTTAACCCGGCAGTGAGATGAATGTAATGCACAGAGTTGTGTCTCATTATATGAACTTGTTTTATCTGCTGAAGTTACTGTTCTGTTCTTCTCTAAAGCTGCTGTTCTGTCCATATAAAACAGTGAGAGGCTTCATGCTGACAGCCTGAAATGGTGTGTAAGTTTACATGCATTTCTTGAAGTTTGAGGCCTTTCCTGTRCTGCCAGGGGAGAGCCATGCAGTAATTTGGGATGCAGGTGAAGAAAGAACAAATCTCTGTGGCAAATCCTCTAGCTGAAAAAGTCCAGAATATTCAAGATCCCAGTTGCAGAAATACTTCAAATACTAATAATTTGATTTATATTTTGAAGACAAAAAAATTGTTTCTGCAGGCTGTTGGGTCGGTGCCCAATGAGTGACTAATTTTAGTCAATGCCTTTTTTTTCCTTCTTCTTATCTCCTGGTAACTTTGCAGTGGAGGTAAATGGTGGGCAGCCTTGGTGCTGCAGACCAGATGGCTTTTTCTCTGTGTCTCAAAAGAGGGAATCAGTGGATTGTATTGGAGCATACATAATGCTGCCCTGTCTCCTGCTACTGGTAATAGCAATCTGATTTGTGGGCTGCCTGGTTCTAAAGCTTGTGCAGTGAGGGAGGCTCTGATGTGAAATGAGCTCTCATGTGAAATGAACTTTCTGCTGAGGTGAGGCTCTGCTAAAACAGGCAGCACGTGCAGATGTGACCAAGGATTGTCCTGGTCCTGCTGGAGGCTGAGCTSTGCCGAGAGCAGCACGGGCAAAGCCACCTCTTGGAGCATCCTTTGGCTGCTCTGAGGGAGGAGGGTGCTGGGACCTGCTCTGGGAGAGGGAGAGGGAGGTGACATTCCTGACAGAAGGGTGCTCATCAGGGATCGGGGCAAATCCTCTGCTGCCTGCACACCAACTCCAACCAGCAGCAGGAGAATCGGAGAAAGAGGCACCCTGCTCATGCAGGGGTGATGGCTGTCAGGGTTCAGCTTTTACAGTGCAAATTCTGAACTCAGTGTTTTGCCAAATACCGTGTATTGGTTGGTACTGTTCCTAAGGGCTTGTGTTTAGGACAGGCAGAAGGGGAGCAGGATCAGATGGGTTTTTATCACATGGTGGGAGGCTGCAGCATAAGGGCAGCACTTCAAGCAGAAATTGTTGGTTTTACCCCCAGCACGACCTTTTGCTGTGGTTCATGGGTCCTCTGCTCTGCTGCTTTCCTAGACAGCTGCAGGAGGTTGTGGCACACCTCTGGCRCTTCCACTTTTCAGCCCCAAGGGGCCCTGAGCCCAGCACTGCTGTGGCCTGGATGTTTGAGACAAAAAAAATCAGCAGAACTGTGTGAGATTGCAGTATTTGGGAGAAGGCTCAAGGTTAGCTTTGTGGCTGCTCTACAGGATTCACAACTAATAGTTTTTGGGATTATTTGTGCTGCCTACTTTAAAATTGCATGTTACCATGGTATCAGCGTATTGTCCATTATGAGAACACAGTTTCAAAAAGAGGGGCTTTGTTATTGTGGTTATTGTCTACAGAAGTCCTGTAGAAGGGTTCACATGGCTGGAAAATCTATTTCCATCCAGTAGTTAAAGCAGGATTTGGAAATATACATATGTCAATTTATTAGTGGGCTCATAACATGACAAAATACTGGTTCATCTTGAAGTGAAAAGTTAATGTTTATTTATTTATTAATTTACTTYTTCAATGAGTCCGCAGTTTGGGGGAAGCTTTAAAAAGTCCCAAAGCCACTTTTCCCTCTTATGTGTGTGTTTTACTTTCAGAGTTTTCCTGAATAAACTTCTCTTGCAGTGGCCAATTGTTTGAGATGCTTCCTCTGCTGAAACGCCATGTGCCATGCTTGTGTAGATGAATGATCTCTTGGAGGATTAATGACTCAGTCTGTAATAAAGGCTCATGTTTTTCTTCTACTCCAGGAGTTTCTTCTGTCACACCATTTTTAGTGCTGGCAATGCAGATTAATTACATAGGTTTTTGAGGCAGCCATGCAACCAGTGTTAAAATATCTGCTCACCTGTGCAAATTTAGACAAAATAGTCTAACGATCTGGAGAGGAAAGGCTTTGCATAATGTAATTGCTGATCTGGATCCTAGAATTTTCTATATTGATTTAGATATGCCCCTTTGTGCTCACACATTAGTGAAATCGGTAGCTATAGAACATCCCTGTGGTTACTTGTAACATTTATTTTCAAAATTATCAGCTGTTATAAATTTATTATTAAATTGAAAACACTTTCACAAGCCTGGTATGCTTCTGTGTGTTCCTGTTTAGATTTTCAAATCAGCAGYTGAGAAGCCACRTTTAAACTGCTTTACTCCATCTTAGTACTGAGGATGTTCATCAGGGCATTCACAGCTGCCCATATTGAATTGTGGTCAAACTCCTCCTCTTTTGTTCAGTTACAGTGTTTTCAAATGARGGGAGGCAGTAAGTGCTTGGTTTTAAACTTAAACCTGTCTTCTATTTTTGAAAAGAGTGAAAGCTTTTGTACTTTTCTCCCCCTCCTCAAAGCCTATCTCCACATCAGAAATACTTTTTGGAGTGTTCATACGGCCTCTGGAGCAGATAGAGGAGGTTTTTAAGGTCTCTTTAYTGCAGTGCTCTGTGTGTCCTCCCTCCCTGGGAGCAGGAGGGGCTGGAGGAGGGATTGCTGGGGGCTGTGTGCCCAGAGGGAGCAGCAGTTCAGGACTGCAGGAGCTGTCCACACTCAGGGACTCGTGCTGGCCGCTGCTGCAGCCAGCCAGACATGAAAACATCAGGGCCCTYGGCCTGCCAGGCTTGGCACACCTGGCCTGGCTTTAACCTTGGTGGCTTTTTATCAATTGGGTTTTATCTGGACTTGCTGAAAATCATTTCTTGGGAGTGTTACAAAACACATAAATACACTTATTCCTGACTCTTAGTTACTGATGAGCTTCCTGTTATGATACTATTTAATACCTCATAATCTAGAACAGGGTTATTTTTATTGCACATCTGTGGTGCACATATTTTACAGAATCATTGGGGGTTTTTTTCAGAGCCAGGAAAGGCCRTTATAATCATCTTAGATTCTTCATTAAACATGYTGTGTATMCTTGTATTTGGAATTTCTGTGCRTCAGTTTCAAGCTTCCTTTTTAGCYRCAGTTCTCTCTTTAAAAATGTATTAAACTTGGTTTAAGATTTTGAGTTACACGGAGGTCAACATGCCTTTTCTTGGTATAGTTACCTAAAATCTGTTCAACTTTGTATTCATTGCTAATCTAAATTGCCCAATGTAATCTTTCACAAAATAGGTCTAGTTATGCCTTCCCATTAAAAAAAAAGGCTGCAGAGCTATTTACCCATCTGAATTATCTTCCTTTGTAGATACTTGTGATCAGTGCAGATCCTGACCTTCTTTGGGAAGAACAAGATTGGAGTGTCTTAACTTTCTCACATTAAGACATGTCTTTAGATCTCAAAATTTATCTCCTAGATCTCTGCTGAATCTTTCCCTAATTTTACAGACTTAGTCAAGTGTGAACACCGTGTTCAGGTAATTAATTTACTAACAGCATATGCAGAGCACTACTCAGTAGGATAGTAAGGCAAAGCTAAGGTAATTTACAGTTTGCACTGGAGCTGTGTGCCAGTGCCACTGCTGTGCTGAGCTGGCTGTGCTGCCTCCCTAGGTTAAGAGTTCTTTTACTCTCRGTATTGACAAAGTCACCTTTGAGATCCTCTGAACCTGGAGAAGCTGGAAGTAGCTTTTAGTTGTAATAACCTTTATGATTCASAGGCCTTGTTTCTTGTTTTCCACCCATTTGTTTTTTAAGTGTTTCTGGAAATGAAGTCTGTGTCATTGTCATAATAGATATTTACATTCAAGTGTGTGTGTATATTCTCCTTTAATCTCTGTCTATAATTAAAATGCAGGTTAAAAAGACTGCCTGTGATTATGTATTTGTTATTCAGAACAGGAGTATACAAGATTACTGGCATTTAGTATTATAAATCTAATAATTATTGTAAGTGAAGTTTTACATAGTTTGAATAAACTTAATCTATCCTGCATCACTTGGCAGTTTTTGTAGTTCTTGAAATGCTTCTAGCTGTATTTAGTGTTGGTTGGTTTTGATTGTAACACAGTATTGCTTAGGTCATCATCCTAGTTTCTGGTTTTGTGGCCCTGGGAGTATTGCCAGTACTGCCCAACTAAAAGGAAGAAGTGGGGAGATTTACCATATTCCTTGGAGTTTGGTGGTGTTGCAGGTAGCCCTAAAATCAATATAGAAGAACTTGACAAGAAAAGCCATGTTGTGTCATGTTGTTTACCTTTGAGGTAAAATGAAGCTTATGGACATCTCCATTGTTATTTTAGTATCCTACATATATTCTAAAGCTTTAAGCTACAGAAGTGTTGATGTTCATTTTCTGTCCTTTGTTACAGTGAAATAGTTKCGTTTAACTTTTGAACTTCCATAGATCAGGAGTATTTGATTTGGACACTGGTATTCCKAAGATGCCCTGGATATGTTAATTACAGGTCAAGTGAAAACAAATGAGCAGCCCTCTTCTAACATGCATTTGTGGAAGATTAACTATCCCATGTAGAAAACTYCTTGGCAACTAATGCTGTTTTGGAGTGCTAATCTTGTAAAGGACCATCATCATCCTCACAGGTGGATCATCCCATGGTTAGCAGAGCATCTCAGGCACTTCAGTTGTGAGATTGACACCACCCYAGATAAAGCTTTGCTGCCTCTTGCTGAGTGTTTCTGTTCCATTGTTAACAGTGTTCATACTCACCCTGGACTGGATTGATTKAACTTGATTCATATCAACAAGATAGTGAGGAAAAAAAAGAAAATACTTGTGTGTTCAGATGAAATGCCTGAACTCTCTCAGGAGAGTGATCTGCTCTGCAAAGGCAGCATCTCCTCCATTTGCCAATCCTGATGACCCTGCTCCTGTGTCCCCATTCCCAGTGATGTGTTCTTAAGCTGTGTGTACTTACCTTACACACATTTCCCACCATCCCTTAYGTAAATTTGGGACACAGTAGTTCTTCACTTCCAGAGCTGTTCATTCTTGGTTRATAGCAGACTACCCATGTATTTATGAAAGCACAGTGTGTGGTATTGAATTTTTAGCATAAAATGTAAAAAAAATGGTGCTACCTTGAACATACAGCTTTGTTTCAAAAGCTGAACTCCCTGTGACTCAGATAATCACAGAATTGTGTTCCTGTACCAGTCACTGATAGGACTCCAGCCCAACAAAGGTGATACATCAGAAAAGTGCAGGAGGTGTGACAGTGCAGCCCAGCTGTGTCACCGTGGCTCTGACATGTAATCCCACATGTGGTTGYTGTTGTAGATTTCAGCAGCTTGGGAGGTGCTAGGGTGGAAGCTCTCTAAACCCTCAGTGAGTCCAAGTTAGTTCTGTTTCCTATCTTAAACTCTTCTTTTCCCCAAAAAGCTTAAAAAAAAAATAGAAACTTTATTTCCTTTTCCTTTCTTTTTTGTATTGAAATTTTGTTTTTTAACATATGGCATAGTAAGATGGCAGCAGACAAAATGCTATGATGGAAACATAAGGAGTTAAGGGTGTTTTTTTTTGTTGCTGTTGCTGCACCTGCATTCTCTGTGATACTCCATGAAATATATTCTCTTAGAGGCAAGTATCTGTGAGGTTAGGAGCTAGATAAATGGCAGCTGCAAAGAATTTCTGGAGCTTTCAAGAAAGTTCTTGGAGCAGCAGTTTTGAAGAGAAGATGAAGGAGAGAGCAGATAAAGTGACAGGGAGAAGTGATTGTCACACAGGAACATAACTGGAAGGATAAAATTGATTTGAGAGAAGAGCAGGAATCTGGGGAGGCATTGTCATGCAGAAATATCTTTCACTGTGCTAGTGCAATTGCTTCAGACAGCTCATTCTTAGACACTGGAACATTTCTGAGCATGAAGGCCCACTGTGGTCRAGCCCAGTTGTGTTTTTCTTGGCCAGAAGCATTGCAGAGGTTCTACAGATGCAGTGGAAGGGGAGCAGTGAAATTTTCATGTGTTTTTTACACTGAACAGTTGGAGCAATGTAACAATCCTGTCTGCATTTGAGATCTGAATCTGCYGCCTTTCTGAACAAAGAGGTACCACCAGGGGGCAACTAGCCATCCATCTTCTTCCTTTTGAGCATGAACCACTCCTTTCCTGGAAATCTTGGGCACTGAAGAATTTTGAACTGGTAGAAATAATTAAAAAAAACAATCAAACAAGAAGTGTTCTTTAGTTTTCTTATCAGTTGTAAAATATATTTGCAACTGCATCAAACAAGCAGCCACATGGGAGAATATAGTTTTGACATAAAGCTTGTTGAGAATTTGCTGTGTTAAACCCAAGTGTTCAACATCTAAAGTTGTTTTGTAGGCATGAAATGAAAGGAAAAAAMCAAAATGTGAATATGCTTTCAGGATTTATTGGTAATAAATGTATAATTCTATGCCTAGTGCCATGGAAGGTGTGCTGGGTTTGCTCATTCAGCTGTGAAAGATTTTAATATTAAATTCCACTTTCTGCCTGAGAATTAATTAAGAATGAGTAGACTCTGTATAGGTTGTAGGGTTTGAAATAGCTTGTGATTTATGTGGACTTTTTGCTATATTGCAGGTTCTTCAGCAAAAGCRCTTGTGAGCTTGAAAGGTAAGAAATTAATATGTTATTTACTTGTACTCAATCTGACTYTCAGGTGTATTTAGCTTCTGTCTTCAGAAAGTTCAAGAAAATCATAGGCTTTTTTGTTGTAATATGGTGGGGTTTATTGTAGGTATTTGTAGTTCTATAGAATAATAATCCTTGGCAGTTGAAACTACATATATTGGGGTGTATTTAGACACTGCTCTTCTGGGTGAAATTCCTGAAATGTGTTTTCTCTTCAAAAGTACTGCCTAGACATCAAKTTTGATGAGAAGATTGGGGTAATCTTTCATCTCTTGAGCAGGAGATACAGGGAGGATTCTTAGTGAGACCTGTACATGTGACACAATTTACATTAGGAAGGCATTTCACAATTTTATGATGTTCTCTGTCAACAAGTTGTGTGTTAAATCAAAAACCTGCTGCTTTTATTTTTTTCTTTGAAATTATCTTCATGAACATTCATACAATTTTTGACTACTTCTAGTTTGCCCAATAATTAAAGCTTCTGTATGTATTACAAGGGTTTTGTTACACAAAGAAGGAGGCATGGTCTGTTGAATATGTTGTCACTAATGCAGATCTGTTGCAATAAAATTTTATTTACTTGTTGGTGTACACTCTCTTAATAATTTTCTAGAACTAGAAGGTGTCTGTGTCTTGTAGAGCTTTGCTTTGTCCAGGTTTCAGTTACAGCCACAGTTCAACTGTTGATTTRTGTCAACCTGACAGTGGAAGTAACTGATTCCAGCAAGGGAGGCTTCAAGAAACCTAAATGTTGTCATAAATAAAAAATACTTATTTATGTTCCTCCTTGTAATGAAAATCTCCTTCAGTTTTTAAAATTAATGTTAAGATCATTTAATAAAAATACTGAAATCTAAAATCTGTTTGTTACTGAATTCAAAGATGTTGCAAGTAAATATTTTAGTAGTTGATKATGTTATACTGGGTTTTGGACAGAAGTTATGTTAAAACATACACATTGATACATATGTATGTGTGTGTATATATATWATATATATGTATGTATGTATATATATTAATGATGTACTTTCTTCACAACAGAGGGAAGTTTATCCAGTTCGTGGAATGAAAAATACAATTCTCTGCAGAAAACACACATTTGGAAAAACAAGAATGCTGGTTCTGCAGTGGAAATGGTAAGAAGCAGTAAAAAACTTCAGGATTAGTCAAATACCATACAGGGAGTCAAATGTAAGGATCAAAAAAAAAGGCTGAGATTTATAATTGTGTRATGTCCAAAGGTGAAACTGTATCCTTCACAAGCACTTTGCACAGTTTGCATAGGAGATGAAAACATATTTTTAAAATGAATTATCAACCACATTAAATTACTGACCTCATTCAAGATAGGTAAAAATAATTTCCTCTCTGTTTTGTTTTTTTTTTTAAGTAAGTGCTGTGTGAAGTRCTTGTACTGTATCTACCACCTTGAGCTCAGGAATCACCAGTTYTGATCAACTATTTTTGTATCTCATGAAATATCTCACTTCTAATTATGGCTGAGAACTGAAGCGTAAAGGAAGGGAAGACAACATAATGCACTTCCATCATTGTGCCTTCTGGGGGACAGATTTTAATAAAAGTAAAGGACTGTCAGAGAAATTTGTGTATTCTGAGAACTGTCATAGGAGGCCTTACATTAAAGAACAACCTTGGGGTGAGGATATGAAATGAGCCTGCAGCTTCCAGTGGGGTGTCTGGTGTTTGGGTTGACCATTTCAGCCTTGTGGTTTGTTTTTGTTTCACTGTTTGGTTCTTGTCCTGTGATCTTCTCCCTGGTATTTATTTTGGTAGGATTCATACAGATGCATATACACACACATGCTGCTATGTGTTTATGCTAGAGAACATGAAGTCTACAAAATGCAGTTCCAGACAGAGACCAGAACTTTGTGAGGACCCTTAGTTCCTGCAGTTCATGTYACAGATTCAGCTGCTTCCCAGGAATGCCCATCATCTCACAGAAACAAGCCTTACTGAGAACTTAGGAGATCACATGTGCTAAAGACCCAAAGTGCCTGACTGTAGTATCTGTATAAAAACCTTGTCAGTCTTTAGGTGTGGTGGCTGTGGTTGCTAAAAACACGGAGTCAAACTTTGAGAGTGGCTCAGTGTTCTGTAGAAAGCTGGGGGAAAGATCAGAGCATAGTCTGACATGTTGGCAGTGACCCATGTTGCTAAGATGTCATGGAATAGTTTGAGTTTGCTGAATGCTGAAAGTTTTGAAGATATGTTTTACTGTTGGTTGTAAAGTCTTTCCAAAAATGCCTGACCTATTTAGCCACTGTGGATGGTACCTCTTTTAACACTTATTTCACTCTGGTGTGAGGCACAGACAGTCCAGAGTGATGAAACACATTTCTCATTTTAGGTGGTTCTTTGGAGTAGGGTTTGCAGTTTCTTTTGARGGTTGTAAACAATTTTCTTGGTCTGGGTCATGATGATTTGGTTACCTTGTCAATATACAGTTCCTCTGTCCAGTGTGTCTTTCCTGGTTTGTACTGTCTATCAGGAATTAATATTTTCTTCTGTGTGCTGCATGTGGTTAGGTGTTTGTCACATACAGAGCACTTCTGTTACTTAAATACACTCATGTAGTCCTTTTTRTAAAATATATCTAATTTAGAGTAAAAGAGACACATTTCCTGGGAAAGCCCCATGTTCACATGGCATGGGACAGACAGATTTTTAGCTACCACTGAATAATTTAATAGAAAATCTCTCTTTTCAAGCAGTTAACCAGTCACAAATGCATTAAATGTCTTTATAAAGTGCAAATGCTTGTAAATGAAGTTTTATTTAACCTTGATTTATTGAGTGTTGATTTATTTTGTCTCTGGGCCACAGAACCTTCATGGCAGGAAAAGGAAAGCTGCTTCACCTCAGTGCTAACAGCCTGTCACAGGTTGCTCTTTTGTCCTCAGTGAAAGCAGGAGKTTTTTGTCATAGGGTCAGATATTGAGGAATAACTAAATGAGGTTTTTTCWTGACACATTTGCAATTGCAGTCATTTCTTGTTTTCAGTCAGCCTTCTAATTCTTTCTGAGCTATAGAAGTACACAAGTAAATTTCACTTAGCATGAATTCTAAATTCTTTTTTCTRAGATTGTCACATAATTTATTCAAGATGTAGTTTCTTCAGACTCAATCTTCCTAGCATTTTGCTATGCAGATACTTTCAATGAGTTAAAAAACCAGCAAACACATGTCACTTTATTAGAAAATTCTTGCTAAAATTCTATGTAGCTGAGAACATACAAAACAAATACAGTGTTTGAATAAACCTTTTTTTTAAATCCAAAATTCAAAACAAATTGTTTAACAGATGTACTACTTATAACCAAGGCAAGCTAAGATACACAAGTGTTTAGACACCTAACTCTAATGGAAACAAGTGGGAGTCAGGCTTTAAATACTTCTGTGAAACTGGGCCAGCAGTGTAGTAATGGTTATAGTTAGCACTGGAAAAGCCTGGAATCTTGAGCTCCTTCTTCTCTCAGTCCTTAGATTTCTGAGTGCTAGGAGAYACTATTTATTGTGTACTGTGTGCCTGAAAACCAACAGGTGATAAGGCAAGAGGCAGTTCATGTCTCTCACTGTGAATTCTGTGCATGAACAGAGAAATCAAATTTCTTGCTTGTAATTCTTAATTTTGTTCCCTACAGCCCTTCAGAAATTCAAAACGGAGTCGACTCTTCAGTGAAGATGATGACAGACAAATAAACACAAGGTCCCCCAAAAGAAATCAGAAGGTTGCAATGGTTCCACAGGTACCTACATACATATTTTGAGATATTTTTACCAAAAAGGGGAACAAGCCTATCTGTTCTAGTTGAAAATTTGAATATATTTACTTTTCAAGTTGCATTTTTGGTTTATGAATCYTCTTATGAGGAAAACTGTTGTTAGAAGTAAGCCACAGTTCAAAACAGATTAATATTTTTCTTTCTTACCACTAGTTTTGTTTATGGGAGTACCTGCTCTTTGTGATCTTGGACACGAACACACAGAGCTAGAAAGGATTCCAGACTCAGTGCCCATCATGCTCCTGCAAACAACCATCTCCTGTAGTCAGCATAAATTTATTCAGCTTCAGTTTAAAACTGCCTAAGTTTTTTGCACTGATTATGTAACTGAGAAGGCTGCTATAGAATTTACTGTATCCCAACAAGTTAGGGACTTGCTCTRGATTTGTAGCCTGTGTTCATGGCCGGCTTTACCTTCTTGATCCTGTAGTGCTAAAGTCCTCAGTTCAAAGAGCTTGTTTTTTCCATCCTCCATTTGTTTGTCCACTCCTTGATACAGCACAAAAAAGCAGCTGTTATTTGTCAGCCCTTATTTGTTATGTTGGAAAGGGGAGCATCTCTTAGTCTCACTGAGTAGTACCTTTGTTACTTCTCTGTGCCATCACCTAATGAGKCTGAATTTGCCTCACTGTAAAAGTACTGTTTGAATACTGCTCTGATTTGCCTTCTGAGCTGTGCTGTGCAGTGTCTGATGTGAAGAGCTTGGCACTCACCATTTGGCTGGGTCTGTTCTGCCAGAGGTGAGAACCATGACATTTCTCTTCATTACCATGAATTTTTAAGAGTAGAAAGACTTGATAATGTTCTAAACCCAGTTGTTTTTTGCTTAAATGTCTGATTCTGGAGGTCCAATGATGCCAGGTAAATATTTGCTGCAGGGACTGCAGCTGTTGTAGTTCACGAATCTTGCTGTCCCACCAGGCTTTGTTTCCTTAAGTTCCAGTGGGAGAAAGAGGCTTGTATCTAGGGCAGCAGCAGCCAAGAAGGTGCCTACCTTATGCTTTATCCTATTATTGCTGCTACTAAAGTCCAAAATACTTTGAATATTTGGGGAAGGATAACAATTGATAATGGCATGGGGACCCTGTTAAACCTACAGTCTCAAAAAGCTGTTATTTTTTGCAGGGAAGTTGTTCCTTCTGTCAGCTAAGACAGCCATCCTTGGAACAAAATTACAGATTTCTTTTTTTTATGGATTTGTTTAAACATGGGTCTATCTATTATGCAAGCAATCTAAGACAGTATCTTTTCCATGATTTATCAAATAGCTTTTAAATGTAGTTAAAACTTGATTGCTCATTTCACTTGCAGTTTTCTAAGCAGACACTGAGCTCAGAGCTTTGCCTGTATTTTACATTCCTGTGTTACATTCCTGTCCTAGCTTCATCCTCAGCTTAGGAAGAGTGGGCAAGAGTAGAAGTTCTAGTGCAAATCAGACAGGTGCTGTTGCTGGCATCTGAGCTGCAACACCAATTGTGCTCACCTGAGACAGTCGGTGAGGCATTAGATTTTTGAAGTGCAAATCTATTTTGGTGCCATGCTGTTGTTACCAATAATGTAGTTTTCAGTGCTGGAAAATGTTTCTGTTAGAAGAGCTTTGTATGGAGATAATGGTATTGATCCTGTTCAAATTTGCTGTCTGTTCTGTTTGATTGCATTGCTGATATAATGCAATAAGGGTTGTTATAGATCTGCAAGAAAAACATTGCTATGAAACAAYATGTGCAGACTTTTATCAGGAAAATCTGGTTTATTTGAATACTGAAAAATAGTAGATTCTGTTTAACTGTTTGGGTTTCTTTTTCACTACATAGAAGTTTAGTACAACAATGTCCACACCAGAAAAGAAGGTCTCGCAGAAGATTGGTTTACGGCTTCGGAACCTGCTCAAGCTGCCCAAAGCTCACAAGTGGTGCATATATGAGTGGTTCTATTCAAATATAGATAAGTATGTTTGGTTTGTATAATTATCTCTTATTAGTGTAGAAACATGTTATTTTCTAAAATTCAGCTGCATAGTTCCRTGTATTGGTTAGATACTCCAATTTATTCTTAAATTACTAGCTATGGAAAGCTATTTTGTTTGGTGGTGGTGGTGGTGGGTGTTTTTTCTAATGAGCAATGTATGTGCTCTTGGTTCTTTGAAACTACCAACTTTAGAAAGTCTTCTACAGAAAGCCTGCCTTCATGGATGTAATTTTCCTTTTATCACATCTGCCTCTACCAGATACCAGATTTTATTCATAATGYTTTTAGCATCTGAAACACAAGATATCAGAACACTTAGACTTTTCTGAACCCTTGCATCAGTGCTATACAGAGGAGATAGGAAGRACACTGCTTCTTCATAAAGTGCTGCCTTCCTAAAAGGTGTAAATGTTGATATTAAATATTTTTTCCCCATCATCCTGTTTTTATTGTGATCACTAACAGAGCTTCAGGCTTCTGTGATTGTTCAACTCTTGTCCAGATATCAGCATCCTGCTTGGATCTCATAGTGTATTTCCTGGACTGTTTCTGCAGTTTGTGCCTCAGAGTTTTTGGCACTTGTTCTCTTAGTGCCACTATCACAGTGGTGTGAATTGTTTAAAATAAATAATTTCATTTCTAAAATGTAAAAAACGTTATTGATCAATGGAATATTAAAATCTACACTGTTTGACTAATAGATGCAACACAAGTATTTAATATTCTAAAGAATGGCTTCAGAGTTAAGCATTATTTTCCAGARTGTACAAGCAAAATAATTACTGTTTTTCCTTCCTATTTTGATGACAATTGCTGTAGCTTTTTTTTCTTTAACTGAGAAGGCAGTCATAGCAACAGAAAAACATTTTGGCATATATTCATCAGATGTGGAAAAATTTCATGTCCATTTTAGTTGGTTTTATATTCATCATCTCTAGGATTTAATTCCTTTGAAAGAATTAGTCTTTTCATGCTTCTTCCCCAATTACATGAAAAAAATGAATAACCCCAACCCTGCTTATTTCTAGGARTAATTTTAATATGTGACATTTTTAATAATGATTTTTGCAACAGACCAAGAACTTTTAGTTTATTCTTAAAGAATTGTCTACGAAGCTGTAGGTCTATCAGCAGGCTGGAATTTGAGTTTAGCAGGTAATTCTGAAATCCTCTTTGATAGTTACCCATGTATGCAGGTGTGGTGGGTTCTCCTTGGCTAGACCAGGTGCTCATCAAAGCTGCTCTATCACTCCTCAGCTGSACACAGGAGAGAAAATGTAACAAAAGGGTCAAAGGATGAGATAAGCACAGGGAGAGACCACGCCACTTACTGCTGTGGGCAAAACAGACTCAGTTTTGGAAATTAGTTTAATTTATTGCCAATCAAATCAAAGTAGGATAAAATCGCCGGCCGGGGGCTGTGCACAAATCACAAACGGGATGGGACTGCTGGGAACGTGCCTTGAGCTGTTTGATTTTCCAGCATCAGTCTCATTACATGGTTATCACAATGGGAAGATGCCATCAGCTCACATCCCAGGCAGCAGACCAAGAACTTAATGTTACARCTTACTTTTTAAAAAGTTTTTGACCAATCACACAAAGCAAAAGCAMATTGACAGTAGTTCCATCCAACCACTATAAGCACAGGTACCTTTGCTTAAACAATGCTTGCGTATTTAGAATACAAYACCTGCTTGTAAGCCTTAAARCACAATGCACAGAGCTCCATTATTGAGCTTAAGACTTCCCAATATCTTGTTAGATAAACTTTTCTGCAGCTTAGGGAGTTATTCTAGACAAGTGTGAATACACAGACCATTGTTCTATTTGTCCTTACTTTTCTACTTTTTACATAATTTTTCTGCTGAAAAATTTTTCTGCTGCACCCTCCTTTGGGCATCCACCTGCTCCMACATGGGGCCCTCCATGGGCTRCAGGGACACAGCTGCTGCACCCTGGTCTGCAGARCAATCTGTGCTCTGGTGCCTGGAGCACCTCCTTCCCTGACCTTGCCTGCAGAGCTGTTTCTCTCAGATACTCCTGCAGCTCTGTCCTGCTGCAGTTGCACAGGGTTTTTTCCCTTTCCTAACTGCATTATTTCATAGGCACAACCACCATCACTGGTGGGTTCAGCCTTGGCCAAGGGTGAGTCCACCTTGGAACCAGCTGGTGTTGGTTCTGTGGGATATGGGAGAAGCTTCCARATGCTTCTCAAAGAAGCCCCCTCTGCCAAAACCTCCCTCTGCCAAAACCCCCCTCTGTCAAAACCTTTCCTTGCAAATCAAATACAGCTTGTAATGCTCATAAGATATTAAGATATTATAACATAGTTTACTAACAAACTTTGGAAGGAGAACTTTGATGCATCTTGTTGGGAGTGATATGATCCAGGCTTAATGAGAAGCTTAAAAAAGTTTAAATCATAGAGCTATCAACTGACAAAATATGGCTCACTGTACAAATCTCTGAATATTTTAATCAAATTATTGCATCCAGAATTGAAACAATCAAATGCCATGTCTGCTGTAAGTTTTTGAAATATTTTTATTTCTACAGCTGTGCTTATTAGATTATTGAAGCTSATTCAGTTGAATTCTCTATATACTACTGCAGTGGACTGTTTCTGTAAAGTCCCATTGATTTTGGGCCTCCAGAGACTTCTGAAGTGCTACTTACTACCACAGTGATCACAGGCCCTCAGAARCAGATGCACCTGTGATTTGCTTCCACCATTTTCCAGAGCTTCCAATCTTGTGGATGCTGTGGATTTAGAGTTTGCCTGCTTAAGGACAAGAGTTAGTAAGAATAATCAAATATAGATTATCTTTTAAAAAAAAACCAAAAACCAAAAAACAACAACAAATACCCCTCCCAGCTAAATAGTTTTTCTTTATATAGATATCTTACGTTGGCAACAGTAAATATGGATAAAGTGGTACTGTTGTATACCCTTCTGTTTCTGTTTCCTGAGCCTCATTGCTCATTCTTTTTGTTTTCTTTTTCACTTTGTGCCGCAGCTGCAGATCCTCCTACTGCAAAACTATTCTATTCYATTCTTGCCTGGGTTTCCTTATATCTGTGCACCTTTCCTCTCTCCTGCCACCCCAGACACTCAGTTGAAAGCAGTGTTGCTTCCAAGGTCCTCTTTGTTCTGTGCTGGGGTGYATTCCCCTCCAAACCCCAGTGCCCTGCACAGAGTGGAAAAAAGCAGCTTTCTCTAGGATGCAGTTCTCTTTTTGTTCTTGCCAGGAGGGATCTATTTCAGTTGCACACAGTCTTTTATGATTAACCTTCTATTAGATGGGCATATCTGCTGCTGYTCCCTTGTCTCCTCAGCCTAAGAAGGATGTGGTACTACAAAGGAAAAAGGCAGTCATAAAACAGAGATAGAGATGGCTCATAGCATCAGAGAGAAATTCCTCAGTTGTGCAGGTCTGTTCTCTGAACTGTCACTTCTCTCACACTGATCCTGTGCTTCACCRTGGACTCATGGGGTGATACAATAGAAGTCTCACCTGTACAGCTCTAGGGAATGATGAGTTGGCTCAATTTCCTGTATTTTGGAAACTTCTGTTGAGAATCTCTAAGTTACAATTGAATGAAWTGATGAAAAAAGGTACTGTCTGTTTCTCAGTATCATATTGTCCTTCCCTTTATTCTCAATATTTCACTCTCTGGTTTCCTTCAGTGTGTTGCAGTATCCTCATGACRCTGAGCTGACTCTGCTGAAGTTTCATTTGGTGCCTTTTTATCCATTATGGAGGAGGATGAATTATGTGTATTTCTCTGTAGAACCGAGAGAAAGGAGCATTTTTAAATGTCAGTGATAGGAAGAGTCAAAGAACAATAGTCTTGGAAACTTTCTGCTTTTGTTTTTGTCTGAATTAAAATTGTTCTTTGAATAGAAATGTCTTATTCATGTGACTAATTTATATTCATATTTTTTGTGTTTCTGGTGATGGATATTTTTTGGAATCTTGTGACAAAAGTTTACTTAGTGTGGTTAACACAGGACTACAATTATGTTTCAACAGGCCACTATTTGAAGGAGATAATGATTTCTGTATATGCCTGAAAGAATCTTTTCCAACTTTGAAAACCAGAAAATTGACRAGAGTAGAATGGGGGAAAATCAGGCGATTAATGGGAAAACCACGGAGGTAATATTTCTTTCTTTTCTTTCAGCTCTTACTTACATGTAATTTTGATGTTACTGAAATTATTCCTTTTAAAAAATTTTGCATTCAAATAGTAGAACAAAACAATATCTTCAAAGGAGTAAAACTCATTGTATTTGAGCACCTCTCTCCCTCACACACCCTATTCCTTAAATGCATATGTCCACGTAGTTTTCATGATCCTGTGCTTGAAATGTTCCCTTCCCAYTCCAGATAACTAAATGTCCAAGCTTTAACTAATGTGTTAAAGTTGTTATTGTATCTTCTATACTGCAGTGCTTCCTAGCCTGGAAGAGCTGGCCAATTTTTCACTGAGGTTTTTTCTTCTGTCTATAACCAGCTCTTCTTGGGGAAAACAAGTGTACATTTTCACCTTATTTATTTTATTATTTTTTAAACCATTTTATAGATCCTCAGTTTTTCTTAGATTGGCTATCAAGACAGAGAAGAAATGAAATCACCCATAAAGTACTGTCCATTGTAGAGAAGAAGCTAGAATTTAATGAAGCACAGTTTTTTTTCTATTTTAGAATTTTTAATTCTTAAACCCTCTGATTAAGCTCAGCCTTTTCACAAAACCTACACAATTTAGCCTAGAGAAGGCTAAAGGGAGGATCTCATTTTGTACATAAATATTTGATGGGAAGGTATAGAGAAGACAGGGCCAGAGTTTTTTTCCAGCAATATCTGGAGACAGGAAAAGAGGGAACAGGCACAAGTGAGGTGGTAGAATCTCCATCCTAAGATGTGCTCAAAGGTCCTCTGGACATTGTTCTGGGAAGCCTCTTGGGGGTCGTTCTGCTGGAGAGCTTGGAGTAGATAACCTCCAGAGGTCCTTCCAAAGTTGACCGTCCTGTCATTGTATAAGTAAGTGTTTCATAACTTAATCAGCCTTTTATTTCTGTAAATGCAAACACTAGGGCACTGAATCAATTTCTTCATATGGAAGATATGGAATATATTTCTGAATATATTCACTGAATATATTTCTTCATAGATGACTGAGTCAGGTTGTATTTTGCATGATGGAGAGCATTTCATCTTCTGTACCTGCAAACAACATAAGTAAAAATTGTCAGTCAAGGGAAGGCAGCAGAACCAGTTTGAAAATAGCTCCTCTAGGAAAGGTGTTCCTGTAATTWAAGCTCAACTTTGCTTTTCATTCCTTTGTTGTCGTGCTTCCTATTGAGAGAGAAGTGGTGTATTTGGAGGTTAARTCATCAGTTTCTCTTTTGACTTTTGCCAAAAGTGTTACCTCTCTAAAAGATCAGCTTGCTTCATTCAGCAGTCTGGTGGACCATTGGTAAAACTTCASTCTTGGAGTMGTTTGGGTTAGAAGGGACCTTAAAGATTGTCTGGTTCCAACAGGGGCTGGGGTCAGGGGATGCCCTGGGCAGGAGCCTTGTCTACATCAGATTGCAAAACCCCATCCMACCTGGTGGGTTGCAAATTTCCTTTTGTTTTTCAGGGGTTCTTTGGGTTGGTTTTTTGCTTTTATTTTTTTAAGCCATGGGGAGAGTGGTTTTGGGTTTGATTTGGGGTTTTTTTGTTCGCCTATCRTAGAGTTATTTTTTTAAAAAAGAGAGACTCATCCCAAAGGAACCAAAGGTCTAAATAGGTAGAAAATTGTTTTATCTGAATTCTGAAGTAGAAGCATTTGACTGCATAAAGAGTCTGATTGTTTGTTAATGCAAACTTTGAGTTACTGCTTTACAGCAACATAAAATAAGCATTCCTGTTTGCTTTTTATTTCTATACTAGTATTTTTTTWAATTATGGTAGTATCTTTCAAGATGTCAAGAGTGTTCTTTGGCCTTAGTTTTAAAATACTTTGAATTATTCTAAATCATTTAAATACTTTTTCAAGATGACTTTAATCTACCTCTAGAGCAAAGATTTTTTTATTTTACCATTCTGTTAAAAATTTCTTTTCTCTGTCCTCATCATAGGGAGGCGAGCTGTATACCCTGTCAACACTGATGTCTCCCCATGAGGGACTAAAAATAAATAATTAAGACATTTTGCAGCCACAGTGTTGATGGCAGAGGATTACAGTGTCTCTGTGATGGTTATGCACATGGTTGTCATCTTTTTTTTTGTTTTAAATATATTGTAGTATTTTCTTATGTCTGGTGCTACCTTAAATGTCCTATCACACATCAACAGTGTGTTTGATTGGCACAGCAGTATTCTTCATGAGAGCCTGCAAAGCTTGTAAGATTCCTGTAGACTGTGGGGAAAGATATGCTCCAGGAAAAGGAAGAGGTAATAGTTAGTTTTGTGTACTCTGTGTAAACTTAATTTGGCTTGTAAAATAGCAGTGGRTGTGAATTGAGCTTAGATCTGCTTGTCCTGGCACTACATGATGGTGGTGATTCCTGTTAGTTSAAATTCTCACAAGCAAGGTAAAAACTGAGAAGAATGTTTAACCTCCTAAGAAGTCTCTACAGAAAACTAATGATTTTGCAATTTTGATCTGTACCATAGTTTTAATCTTCATTTTTTCATAGGATGGCATGGAGATAACCTTTATTAAATGTATTTGGGGAATGCTGGGGTGGAGGTTTCCTTTAGCAGAAGCCAGAAATACATTGCAAATACTTTCTACATCCATAGTTACAGCATTTGGGACAGAGACTTTTTAAGACCATCTGAGCTATCAGTAAAACAGTATTGCTGTTGTAGGGACCTTCCAAGGTCAGTGATTAGTATATCAGCATTTGAATTTGTATTTCTAAGACCACAAGTCAAAAAACATCAGGTGATATTTGATGTTCCTAGTGCAAGACACTGGACGTTATTAGAGGGACRAATGCAAAGTCTGTATTGCTTTTTTTCTTTTTCTTTTTTTGCCTGTTTTGTTGTCTCACTGTGGTTAGCCATTCTTCTCCTCAGTGGACTTGAAAAGCTCTGACCTGCATTTTGCAACTTGATATTCACAGCCCTCTGCAAGCATTATTTCACACCTGTTCCCCCCCAGTAGTAAATATGAAGTCAATAGCATCAATAAATGAGAATATCCAAGTAAACTCTTCCTAAGTTTCCCAACCACTATCCCTCTCTATGTCTGTCACATCCCTTTCCAGATATTTTAATTTCCTAAGRGGAGCACTGGAACAGTACATAATTCCAGGTAAACACATTCTGCTCTTCAGTGSTAAACTAGTGAGTGGGACACACACCTACAGCCTCAGTCTACAACAGAATTTCTAGGCTATACAAAAACTAGACTATACAAAGTGGTGATTTTTGTGCTGATAGTGGTTGGAGCCTTCAGTGCAGTGCATTTCTGCATTACATGACAAAAGTACCTCACAGCTGCAGTTCATTCTTTCTTMTGTTTTTCTCCCATGTCTTGCTTAGGACCAGGATCTCATTGTGCTAACACTGGGAGAAAACAGGTGGCCTGTGCCCCATATAACTTAGAAAACATGTATAAGATAAAAGGCAAGTGTGTGTGCATATAGAGTGTCAGAGTGCTGGTCAGTGTGAAACAAAATGGTCTCAGCATCCTGGCACCTTAGTGCCCACAGTCTTGTACACAATGCCAGGAAGAGAAATCGTGGACAACAGGGAAAGGGCTTTGGGGAACTCTGCCAGTGAGRGGTATACAGAAGAAAACCTAAGAATGTTTGTTTCAGCATATAATAGGAGAGTTGTAGAAGCAGATTTGGAAAAAGGAGCTGACTTCTTAGTAGTACTAGGTTGGAGATGAGTGAGAGCATCTTGAAGGGATTTAAGTCAGAAAATAATTTGTAGTGTAGTAGAGGGACCCATCAGCAGAGTTGACAATGTCTTCTAAAATAACTTGATAAAATAGAATTTATTGATCAGTAATCAATATATAACTGTATGAGTTCCACAGAAAATGTTTAATCTGCATTTGACTGCAGTAAAGCAATTAACAAAGGAAATTATTTGATAAATAACTTTCTGCAATCAGGCAGACTTAAAATAACATTTGTGCACCTTTTTAAAATTACTTCTTTCATTGACACGAGAATGAAGAAACTTTCTTTAGTAAGGAATGAAAGATAGGATTGAGTCCTTAATGTCTTTTTGCTTATCTCCCTCATGAATCTTGCCTATTCAGTAGGTTAGAAATGAAAATTAATACAAAGTAAGCACTTTAGGGGTGAGCCTTCCATCTTTTAGATTGGATTTTAAGAACAGCCCTACCCCCCAGAGTGGAGAAGGGAACTACTACAGATGATCTGATTTTTACACAGTAGCCCAAGATCAAATAAACTTTTACTATGATCAATCTCAGAACAGTTCATCAGAGATTTTGGGGCTGAGCTGTGCTTTGCAGAGGTGCAAGGAGGTGAGACAGAGAAGTGCCCTTTTATGTGCTGAGTCTGGTGCCCTGTCATACTCAGTTAGCTTAATTGAGCTAATAAGCAGATGTGAAAGGGATCTCTTGTGTATCAGKGAGTGCTGGCAGCCAGGGCACTCACAGGACGCCCTCCTCAGTGCATTGAACGGGCATCCAGAGCAGACTGGGGCCRGCTTTAGCTTTGTTGTGACCCTAGATGGATCCTTATAAGCAGAAAAAAATCCTAAAAWGTTSTGCTCTTTAGATAAACCACTGCAACAGCTACTATTCCTGAGTATTATTTTAAAATAGACTCTTATTTTAAGGGTGAGAATTCTGAGGAGTAAGCTTGTCTAAATGCATTAAACAAGATTTTTTTTTCTCTTGAACACATCATCCCAAGCTTTTTCATTTTCTCACAGTAATTTTTTAAACTGTGCCWATTTATTTGATGTGCCTTCACATATATGTTTTGAGTGATTAATTTAAGTATAATATACRTTTTATCTAATGAAATTACAGGTGTTCCTCTGCATTCTTTGAGGAAGAGAGGTCAGCATTAAAACAGAAACGACAGAAAATCAGACTTTTGCAGCAGCGGAAAGTTGCAGATCTTTCACAGTTCAAAGATCTTCCAGAAGAAATTCCATTACCACTTGTAATAGGAACAAAAGTTACAGGTAATTTCTTAAAAACAAACAAAATAAGCAGCCAAGTGTATTTTGTAAAGATTTTAGTAAGTCATAATCCACTTAGTGCACGTAATCATAATAAATGTAAAACATCAAAATTGTTTCAGTTTGTTAGTTCACTCAGAAGGTGCTTGTGAAGATTAGGTGGTATTTTTAAAACACTGATAAGGTTTTGAGGTGCAAACTTAGTATGACTTATTATTTCTGCTGTTCAAATTGTAGGATTTCTTACATGTCTAGTGTATCACATTTTGGAGAGAGGGAGATGCTTAATTTTAAAATTCTGAGTGTTGTCTGAGTTTCAAATCTGACCTAATATAAACTTGAACTTTATTTTTCCATAAATAGAAAACTAGCTGTTTTGAGGCAGATATACAATTGGTATTGCAGTGTAGTTGGATGTGTATGCTGAACATGGCATTGCCTTGCTAAAAAAATCTTACACATAACTGAGGAAGGAATAKTATTGACAACATTCCACAGGTTTTGCCTAGTTTTATGAAAATTTGAATTCCTCCCTCCTGTCTGATTTTGGTCCAGGTGCTTTTCACTTCAGCATCTCCTATTCAAGCCATGACTGTTCATTGCATTTTTGTGTTGAACACCACTGCCCTTAGCTCTTGCTGAAGAGCAGACGTGCACCACACTGCCTCCTCACTCTCCTAGACCTGTATCCTTCCACTGTGGAAGGACCTGCCTTCCACACTTTTTTTTGCTAAATATGCAATCATCAGAGGAGGGATTCAGAGAGAAGTGCTGTGCAAAATCATCTGGAAATTGACTTTTGCCTGCAAAATCTGTCTGTCAGAAGGTACAGGGTATGAAACARTGGAAGTTTCTTAGGCATAAGTGTAGTGCTAAGGATTAGATTTGGGAAATATTTAACCTTCAAACTTAAATTTTGTAACAAATTTGGTAATATTTCTATTACATACTTTTTTTCTRGGTTTGCTGGGTTTTTTTCCCATTTAACATATGGCCTTAAAGTATACATATAAAGAATTACTTGCAAAAGATGTAATAAATCTGGTTTTGTTATTTGTATCATAGCATTGTAACATTTGGTTTCTTGGTTGTCCTGTTGTTTTTTTCAGCCCGTTTGCGAGGTGTCCACGATGGTCTGTTCACTGGACAAATAGATGCTGTAGACACTCTTAATGCTACCTACAGAGTGACTTTTGACAGGGCAGGTCTTGGAACACACACAGTCCCAGATTATGAAGTTCTTGTAAGTATTAATGATGCATTCTAAAAGTAGCTGTAATAAGAAAATGAAATTTTTAAAATCTACAATGATATGCTTTAATCAAAAATAAGAAATCACACCCAGGTGGTATTGTCATAAAGTAGAAACAGGCATAACAGATGCATGGGAAATTCCAGGATAATAAAATTTTACTGTTTATGGTTTTACAGAACAGAATAACCCTCTATGATTAAAGCAAAATGGCTCAGGGTGGAATAATTTACTAGACCAGCTATTGTAGGCTGTTACAATAGCCTGAGTTCAATATGAAGAAATACAATGAGTGGCACAAGATCCCAAAGAGAATTCTGCAATGAGATCCTGCYAGGATTTGCAGAAAATGTTCAAGAAAACCCTAGCCCTTTGTGATTTGCCAAAGTCAGGAAAGGCCTGTGGGAGTTGCAGACAAGTATTATGAGTTGATTGAACTTGATTTTGGATTTTCTTGTGCAAATGAAGCTACCTGGGAGGATGTTATTTTGATCAAACAATTGGAGATTATCTCCCAGCTCCTAGGCTTTGTTCCTGCCAGGCAGTCCAGCCTAGASTGCAAGATTTCTGGAGGACCTCACTTTCTTTTGTATCTTGAGTGGTGTTGGATCTACATAATTCTTCTAGTCTCTGTCATTGTCACTATAGGACACCAAATAACACGACACGCACACATTGCTGTTTTCAAGGCAAAAAAAGGGAAGTTTATTTTCTGACTCCAACATTTATAGATTTCCAAAAATGACAGTGGATTGGAGGGTGAAAGTGCCACCTCTCCAATGACACTGGACAAACCAACAGTCCATCAAATTTCTCCTCCTCCATAAAAGAATACAAAACTAGAAGTTATTTACAGAAAGTGTGTGAGAAAGTTCGTTACAAGAATGTAAACATCAGAAGGCTTAGAAAATCTTAAAAAAATTTAAAAAATCAGGGAGACACTGTCATGGTCTGAGTTTGGATCCTCTGCTGAGCTCCTGTTGTCATTTGCCTGCCAATGGAAATGTTGGARATTTTTGGAAATGTTCGTGCAACTTTTATTTGATGTGATAAAACTTTGAAAACTCCTAGACCAAAAGCAAAATGTTTATCTTTTCCTGCCATTGGCTTGGGGTGTGGATAGGCACAGCTAGTCCAGATCYCAGAAATAAATTAATTACATGTTCTAAAAGGGTAAAAATTAATCAGACACTGAAGTATATCCTCCCTTTCCCTTTCTCTTTCCCTGTGTGGCAGAGTAATGAGCCCCATGAAACCATGCCAATCGCTGCCTTCGGACAGAAACAGCGGCCTTCGCGCTTCTTCATGACTCCTCCCCGATTGCCCTACACTCCTTCACTCCAGTCTCCAATCACAGTGAGTTACTTTCTTCAAGTGCTGTTCATCACCAAAGTGTTTTTTGGATACTTGAAGCTGTTACCTTAGGAAGTTTTTGAGATTAGTTTTCTGACGTTATTTAGCATGATCAAAGTTTTAGCAAAACCCTGTGAGAAGAAGGTATTCATTTAGATGTTTTATCCTTTATAGGACAGTGATCCTTTATTAGGACAGTCTTCATGGAAAAGCAAAATTTCAGGCACAGACAGTGAAACACTAGGAGGCTTTCCAGTAGAATTCCTCATTCAAGTGGTAAGTATTAACTGCAGCTCTTAATTTTGTTGTTTATTGTCCTTTTGTGTTTATGTCCCAATTCTTCTGTGGTTCAATGACCTTCTGTTAATTTATGACAAGTATGGTAATAGTCAAATTAACTTTTGAAGAGATGTTCATTTTTGCTAKTTGTTTTTATTTTGTTTTTTCTTAATTTTCTCACTTGTTTATGACCTTTGAAATATGCTGCTTTTCAGACCACAGAGGTCCTCAAAAGTGTCTTATTTTCCCAGATCTACCATTTTATTTTWAAAAAAGGTATTATTTGTACGTGCAGACTTTAAGACCTCTTTATTTATTTAAAATATAGTTACATCGTGGAAATAACATTTGCCTGTATGCATTAGCATATATGTTTTGTGTTATATAATATTCTACTCTCTTGGACAAGAAAAGCAACACTCATTTCCATGCAAGCAAACATTCATTTTAAAGATAACACTGCACAGAAAATCCTTTTTTCTTCACCTTTATGAAATAATTTCTCAGTGGTTTTTGTGTACTAGTTCAGAAGAGCACAGACAAGTAATGTTAGGAAGCTGAGGTTCACTGAATRTTAAAACACATTGAAGCATTTTCCAGGATGATGGAGGAATGTAACTGCTCATGTTGGCTTAGCTTAAGATCAGTGATTGAAGTCTTTAACAAGAAAAGCAGTTTTGAACATGCCAAAGGGGATTGGAATGATTCATGTTTAAATACTAAGAACTGAGAAATAAAATGCCTCTCAGATTTTAAAGTCTGTGTAATTGGTCAAAAGAATAAATTTGTGTCAGAAGCTCACATGACACACTAACATTTGGGCCATTCAACATAATGAATTTTGTTTGACAGTATCATCTATTCAGCTTTTTTAGAGGAAACTTGTATGAAGCTGATTTTGAAAAAGGTGGCATGGCATCTAGCTTAGCTAAGAAAATTTAAAATAGATGTAGTTTTCCATAAGATTAATTATGGAAAAATTGAAATACACAAAAGATACAGTCTTTATGCAGCTAAAGTGTATCTGCAGCTGTTTGAGTCACTTGAGTATGACCAGTGAGACTTGGTAACTAAGGTGTATTGAGCTTTAGATCTACTTAGAACATCAAATTGATCTGTTTATGATATTGTTTCTGCATTTGAAATATGATAATGTGTGATTTGTCAGTSACGTGTGGCTGTATGTTACTACTCAGTATAAGGAAATCTGAGTTTTACAAGTATAGGCCTCTTGCAAATGGTGGCATTTTACAAAGATACCACGTTAATATGTATTTTTGCTTAAAGATTTTCAAAATGCTTTGAACAAAATCAATCCACAGATTTTTGATGTTTGTRTATTTGAGCGATGACAAAGGATCACAGGGCTTAAACATTTATTGAAGGACTTGAAGCATTGTTTGTAAGAATCAATTTTTTTATTAGAAGTTGTAGGAGATACTGAAATTTGGTGTTGTGCAATACATGAGACTGGAGAATGCTGATTATTGATTGTGCTGTATTCACCAGYCCAGTTGTATTTTTATGTTAAGGGYTGCTGCTCAGGATGGTTTATTAGCCTTTATGATAGACTGGTACATAAAAAAAGTCAAATTCCTTCTTTGCATTTAATGTTGATTCAGGAAGTAAATGGTCAAAACCAGTTTGATTCCAAGAAAACTTTGTCAAAAACTATTTCCAGKCTGTTGTTAATAAGACCACAAAGAAACAATTTTATGGGAAGAATTTTGGACAAAACAGAGCATACCTCAAATAAGGTTTCAACGCAGCCCTTTATTTCCCTTACCTGAAGTTTATTTGGAAGAAGAGGAAGTGAATCCAAAATCACATGCATACAATGACAAATAAATGTTAGGAATATTCTCTTTACCTCTAACTTGAAGTTATAAGCAAACACTGGAACTTGTAACAACTGTTTTAATYGTTGTTCTGCACTGCCTTAGTTTTTCTAAATCTTTATATTTATTACTACATGTTACAGTTTGACATSTGAGGCTGTGGACTGATGCATTAGAAGACTGGCTCAAAAATTAACATGATATTAAGAATAAAGTCAGCAATAAATGAGTAATATTTTTTTTAATATTTCATGCTTTATTAATTATGTGATGTATCCTTAAATATTTCATATGCTGTGTGGCAGGTCAGAATCAATAGATTGAATTTGTACATTCTAGGCAGTATTTAAATTTGGAGGACATTTTTCCAAGTATTCAGCTACAGCTTTTTTTTTTTTTCCTTCCTCCCTGCTTCCTTTTTTGTTTTGGGGTAAAGAATTCCATTGGAAGGCAGCACTGTAGGACAAAGCAGATGTTGGCAGGGTYGCTGCATGCCCAGTAGAGGGAGTGTGGAGATGCAGCACGGGCACTGCAGTGACCTGGTGTCTGCATGTGGGGAAAGGAGGGATCTTCCCAAATTAAATGCACGAGGAACAATCTGAAAATGGGCATTCGATTTTTGGCTGGTTTCTTCTTATGAAAATGTTGAAAATATTGCATAGTAAGTTATCACACGCTGCATTTTGAAATGCTCATATTTTATGACTAACAAATGAAATCAGAAATGAAAATCTAAACATTCTGGTTGGGTTGTACCTTMATTTCTTTTAATGTGGAAAAGCATTATACTAAAAACTTGTTTCCAGTTTATTGAGAAGTAAAAATTGCAACAGTAAACAGGATGAGTTATGGTGAAAATAGAGTTGTTAGGCAAGAATTTCTCAAGGAAAATAGGGCTAGACTGAATTATAGCATTCACTGGCAGATGAAAATGGAGGTCTGTGTAATAAAATACACYCCTGAGAGAAAGTTGGTGGACATGATAGATACAGTGAAAATCCTTAGAATCAGATTATCCTGATCACTGGAATATATCATGGAGTAGGATGAATATCATAGAAAATCTAAGCTTATCCAATGGAGAGCTGGTGCTGTGCATCCTCACATGTGTCTGCACATCAAAGTAGAAGTTAAGAATCAAATGCCTTGCAAATTTGGGGAGCAAATTMTATATTCTGCATTAATTTGGGGACTCATCAACTTCACAAAGGAGAAGAATGTGTTAGGCAGTTGCTGGATGGTGATGACAGCAGAGCTTGACAAGGAACTTTTTGGCAGTGGTGGCAGATGGTGTACAGTGCTTTTCTTCCTCACACGTGTTTTATTGGCAACATGAACACTTGTGTGGTGTGGTAGAAACTAGATCAGAGAGGCAGTCCAGCTCACAAGTAACAATTTTAAACCTTTTCTTTCTTGCCCCTTCTGAATTTGTTTTTTTTTGTCATTATCTCTTCTGTGATTGGGTTCTTCATGCAAAATGCAAAGAGCAGAAATGCAAGTGCTGTCACTGGGGGACAGCACAGGGACAGAAATGAGCAGCTGGAATTGGGAGGCTGATAACCCATGCAGTGCTGCCTCTGTGCCTCTGGCCATGGCTCACTATCCATTCATAAGATGCATCTGGTAAAATATTTGGAGTAGAAAGAGAGAATACTGTTGCCATTTTACAGGTTTAGTTTCCTGGTGTGTCGTTCAGAATACTGTTACAGGCTTCCTGTGCTCACACACAGGAAAGATGGCAGTGAATGGAAAAAGATAAAAAAAGAGTCACAAAAGTTTAAGAGATGAAGAGCCCTTTAAGGGAGTGGAGTCTGAAAAGGCTTGGGTTGTGCTTAGTCTGGTGGAAGAGCAGTGGAGAAGAGATGCTTTTATTGTCTCTGAATAAACAGGGATAAATGCAAGGAGGGAACACTATATTTAGCTGAAAACCAGTTTTGGCTGTTTGGCAATTTCAGACAAATTGCTATGAAGTGAAAAAGAATGCATTTAGCGTGGAAGTTCCCAGACTATTCCTCATTAGCTTCAAGAGATCCTGGAGCAATTTTTTAATTACAATTTGGGGGTACAAGCAACCTGGCTGCATTAAGACTGAACTGAAAAATCACAAAAATGATTATATATAAATCAGATGTGTGTTGAACTGGGAGTTCCTATTTCTCCCAGTCACGTGTTTCACTGCTAGGATGCAGTTAACCCCTCTGGAATCTATAAAACCTGAAATTTTTGCCCTGTTTACTCCAGTAATAAAAGTGTTGCTGGTTGTAGTGAAGGTAGGATTTCTCTCAGGAGTATGAATAGTTTTGGGAGTGATGAGTATCTTGAAGGTGCTCCCAGTGGTTTCCACTTCAGCCTGCTAGGTCCCCAGGGCAGGAGACACAGGGTATTCCCATTACAAAAGAGGGAAATGGAAAGCCCAGAGTTGTTCTGTATTAAATAGATCCAATCTCTGTACCAGGGTTTACTGCAGGAGTTTGCACAAGGGGCTGGTGCTCAGTGGAGGGCACAGCTGAGAACTGTAGGAGAAAAAAGATGCAGTAATGGGAGTGATACTAACTGTAGTATCATGACAATAACACCCTTCACTCTCCTTCAGCCTATAAAAAATAAAGGTTCTTCAGCCTCTTGCTGACCATAAATCATGTTAGTCTTCCTATAGGGAATTTCAGCTAATGGATTTTAGCACTCATCAATTTAGGGTCCTTGGAATCACTTTAAAAATCTCTGGAAATTCCATAATTTAATTTTAATTAATTTTTATTTCTGCTTTTTAACTTTATCAACAACTGAGAAATACATTTTGAATTATGAAAGAAACAGGTATGTTTTTTTATCTTGAATTTCTATGGCATTTCAAAACTGCTTAAGGACCTATTCTTTCTAAAAATAGTTCCTTTGTTTTAGACCAGGTTATCGAAAATCCTTATGATCAAGAAGGAACACATCAAACAATTGAGAGAGATGAACACAGAAGCAGAAAAGCTGGTGAGAATGTTCTCTTTTTGGTTATTAAAACAGGGTATGCTTTAACAGCTAATGCAAATAAGGAGTGTACTCTAAATAAAATTAATTAGGAGTGTAGTCTAAATAAAATCTGCATTTTGTTTCTTTCTATGACATGCAATGTCTTTATTATTTTTAAAGACAAGTCAGAGAGATCAGTTRTTTCAAATATGATTCTCCTTTGAAAGAACTGTGCTTTGGAAACKGATTAATGTGAACATCAGGATGGCACATGTCAGTTAACACATAAAGTAARGAAATACTGTGTACCTTGAGAATTTGGAGTACAAGTTAATATGGTAAGACATTTATGCTAAAACTGTTTTGCAGGTGGTAGATGGTTAGAGCAGTTACTCATTTCAGAGGTTTTTGTGTAGAGCTCTGAGTGCCCTTGACTGGCCTTTAAAGTTACAGTACCACAGCAGCTACAGAGTAATTAGCAGCAGCAGCAGAATAGTTTTTCTTGCTAGCTTTATCTAATCAGCAATCAGTAAATCAAAATTATAAGAGTGACTCTTCTGCCAYCCATGGCTATAAAATAACTTGAGAAAGCTCTCAGTCTCAGCCTTCTGCCAGCATCCATCCAGACTGTTGTCTGTGCAGTGTACAGAAGGCTAAAGGTTTGTGGAGAAGAAGGGAAAACAATTGGTTTATTTCTTGAAACAAAACAGTTGGGGKTTTTTTTCCATGTAAAATACTTGAGTGTTGAAGGATGTGATTTATTGTGATGAGATTTCTCTTTGTGCCTTTAATGATCATGTGCATGTTTGCATTCTGTTACTCTGCTTCCTACTGCCCCATCTTTGTGTCTGTAATTTTSTTTTTCTGTGCCATGGTGGTGTTCTTCAAAACCTTGTTATCATTTCAGTTACTACATTATTTTTCCTTTATTTTGTGTGTTAGTAACTAAACTAGATGCAAAGAGAAGCAAGAGTAAAGCATGTCATTGCAACCTGCAACTCTGATAATGAAAAATTACCAACTCTTCTTAAATTAATTTTTTTCTGAGATATTTATACTTTTGCATAGATAAGGAGGTCCGTGGGAATGACAGTATCCTTCCTCTAGCAAGTACCTGAATGTTAGCTCAGCTATTAAGTCATAAATTACTTGTATTTTGATTTTTCTTGGTCTCCTTTTTCCACAGAATTGAAAAAGCAAAAAAGCAACTGGGAAGGAAATACAGAAATAGATGCTAAATTTGCTATATTTTAGCTCACTAGTGACCTGGCTAAAGACTGAGATATTTTGACATTCTTCCCTGCTCTATATCCATTGAAAACCAGCAATCATAAAGCAACCCCCATTGCTTCTCAAGGCTGTCCTGATAAAAATAGAGGATGTGATACCTTCCTATTGGGCCATATTCTTAGCCCATCTTCTAATCCTCTTTGTCCCTTGGCAATCCCATCTGTGTTTATGCCAGAGTATGTGTTGCTTCTCCTTTAAAATATATTTTCTTTGAAGAAGAATCTTTTTCTGATCCCAGTTCACTTCAACATCAATAACATACCTGAATTTGAATAAAACTGAATCCTTTGAGTTCATTCAGGTGTACCTTAATTGTCAGACTTTGATAATAATTCATACATTTGTAGTTTGATAATTGTTARAGTACCACTGCTGTTTGGTTTAAAGTAATCCTTTTGTGAAGACTTCTGTTCAGTGACTGATTCAATATAGAAATAAATGGAACTGACCAAAATCAGAAATGGTACTGAATGTAGGCCATTATTATCTGGCAATAATAGTAAATTTACACAAGTCAGGGGATGCCTTCAGAGGAGCTATTAATGTATACAACTGTACATTTTTTGTCTCATTTTTCTTGACATCACTGTACTAGTCTGGGTTGCAGGCTATAAACAAATTACTGTGTACATAAACCAGTAAATATTTGGATAAACAAGTATAAATTGAAAGGAGATGCAATAAAAACAAGGTAAAGGTAATGCTGGTTGTCTCAGAGAAGCATCTAGATCCTTGGTGACAGAGGTGTTACCTGCTTCCCTCTACTGAAAGCCATCCATCTCTTGTCAGTTTAGCTGTTCATCAGTGTTTCCAGGTCTTGGGTTGTGCCCAGGTCAGAAGTAGTGCTGCTGCTACAATATTTCTTTTGTCATCACTAGCMCAGAATGCCCTTAGCCTTTCCTCTCCAACAGGGAATTCATAATTGTCTGCAGCTTTCACAGTTAACTGTTCAGTTTGCTCTAAGAGAACTACTCACTGGATAAGGTCTGAAAGATTTTATTTTTTATGTTCCACAGCTGCAGAAAGTATGCCAAATTTATGCCACTTTCCAGTGAATCCTGAAATTATGGTGTTAGTTTAAAGCCCTGTTAAGTTGGTATTCAGATTTGTAAATCCCTGGAGTGCATCTCAGTGATTAGGTTTAATGGGGAACTTTGAACTGAACTCATGATTGAAACCTTTTGARTTTTTGACCAGGATTATCCTTATGGAGGCTCTTGACTTTACAATTTGCTTTGTCTTGCGTGTGAAATCTATAGCTACAAATTTTGCTTGTAGGAGGTACCTGTTATCTCAGTCCTATGGCTGGAACTACCTCTAGCTTCTCTTGCAAGAGGCAATTTGGAGAGGAAATTCTATAATATATTGTGTGTTTTGTTTCAATTTTGTAAATATCACCCAATATATTGGTGACAATGTCAAGCTGTATTCTGAAAAGAGTGTAAGAAAAAAGGTACTGTATTTTGRTATTTATTCTTTTTGTGGAAAATCATGCTTACAAAATACTGTTACCAAATATAAGCTCTAGTAACTTTCTTTTTTGGCAGAACTGTTAGCTGTAACAGCAGGTATGTAGCACTGAGTCATCCTCAGGTGACCAGTAAGTTACTAGCCAAATGTGCCTCCCATCCTGCAGCAGCAGAGGTGGTTGAGGCCATATTGTGCTGTTCCTGTGCTGTTCCTCTGCTGGCAGGATAGTTTTCTGCTCAGCCAGCAGGGAGAAGCCATTGCTAGCTACTGGAGGAATAAGCAGGTCAGACCACAGTCATCTTCTGTAGCATTACCACCATAGATTATTGTAGGACTTGCAGAAGGGAGTAAAAGCATGGTTGTTRCCTACACAGTTTCATCTGGAGTTGTAAGTAGTCATACTGCATTTTAATATTTTGTATGTTAACATTTTTCTGTTTGACACCAGGATTTCAAATATCTCAGTATTATTTTCAAATCAAAGCTCCTTTTGATGAGTTCAAAATCTAGTATTGCATTAACTTTGATATGCTTTGTGTTTTCCACAGAAATCCTATTCCATGCCAATTGGCATTGAGTTTCAGAGGAGATATGCAACTATTGTTCTGGATCTAGAACAACTAAACAAAGACTTAAATAAAGTTTTGCATAAAGTTCAACAATATTGCTATGAGGTAAGATTTTGCTGGAATCTCTGTGTACTTGGTGGTTTTGCTCAACCTAATTAGAAAACTGAATTTCCTGGGAATAGGGGGTGTGTGGGGGTCACACTGAAATGAAACTCTTGGTAGCTGTGTTGGATTCCTTCTCTGGAAATTAAGCTGCCTTTGAGCAACACTTCTGATACCAGTGGCCTGCTCCTAAGTAGACATATGTAGGGAGATAGAATAGAAGAAAATAAAGATAGTGTAGAAAGTAGTCTCACCCCTAAGGAGTTGCAGCTGGGCCAATTATTAAAGATTAGGAGCAGGCCTGACTTTACCAGGCCACAGCTGTAACCAGTGAGAAGAAAAGTGCTATAAAAGAGTGAGGTGGGTGGGTGAGAAGGGAACTGGGGTTAGTTGGMTGCTTTGTGAAGAGGAAAGAGTCAGTGCTCTGAGGAGCTGCCCACAAGAAACACCAAGAATGTATGAAACTTTCATGGTAAGGAGACAGCAGTATGGAACCCCTGCAATGAGATGACAATAATTGGTGACCCCGACATGATTCGGGGCAACAGACATACATAAAGAAAAAACAACACTGTTACTGTACACACACAAACTGTCTTTGAAATCATCTCATTTCACACATCCACCAAATGCAAAGGACATCTTCATTGTTAATTTCTCCCCTTCATATCTGCAGCTTGCTCCTGACCAGGGCCTCCAGCCTGCTGACCAGCCCACGGATCTGAGGCGCAGGTGCGAGGAGGAAGCTCAGGAGGTCGTCAGACAAGCAAATACCTTGTCAACAGGACARCTCTGTGTGGAGAGTGAAAATTTAACTGATCTTATCTCCAGACTTACAGCAATATTACTGCAAATTAAGGTAAAAAAAAAGTTTGCACAAAATAGCTTCTCCTGTACAATACCTAGTTTTAAAGYTCTGCCAGTTTTTGTGCTGAACTGTGAGAACATTTTTGTTTTCTTCTCTACAGTGTCTAGCAGAAGGAGGTGATCTGAATTCTTTTGAATTTAAATCACTAACAGATTCATTAAATGACATTAAGAATTCAATAGACTCCTCAAATATCAGGTATTGCTTTTTGAATATTTAATTCTTAATTACATGCTTGGTGATAGTTCTGACTGTATTTTAGAGGTGAACATTGATTATAATTAAGGTTTTAATCTGGTAACTTTTACTTATAGGAAGGGTTCCATCTAAAAGGGGGGCTTCTTAAAGTGATTGTGAAATGAGCAGTTTTCTGTTTGAACCTATCAGTGAAGTAACATGTTAAAAAAAAGTTAAAAAGGGCTAAACTGATGCAGCAACAACTAGACTTTCTTGTTCTTTAGTAATTTATGACAACTAAAAACTTATTTTAGAACATTGTCAGATTTTGAAATCTCACTAGTAGTACAAGTATTTTAAACCAAAGAACAGTACAATTTCAGTATTCTTTTAGCATACTTAACCTCTTGTCTGTAAATATTAAAAGGTGGCATATGAGACAATTGGAGGTTCTGAGCAGCTTCCATTGGCAAGATTTTAAGCTAAGAAACAGAAGAGCAGCCATATTGTGCCAGACCAAAGGCCAGCCTAGTCTAGATGGGCCATTTTTCAACAGTTGTCACAAGCAGCTGCCTGAGGAGGCATTATAAAAATAGCAAGAATGTGGTAGCAAGAGAGTGGTGATACTTGTCTGGAGTACCCTGCAGCCTCCAGCAATTTGTGACAAGCATTTTATGCTGTTAAATTATGTCATTTAGAAAATAAATCTGAATGCTAAGTATTTTTTTATATTCTCACTACTTGTATTGCTACATAATAATGGGAGGCTGTACACATGAATTTTAAATTTTTTTCCCAAAGATAGTAGGATTTTTTTTCCCAAAGATAGTAGGCCTTTTGATTTTAATATAGTTATTGAGAAATGCTGTTTTACAGCAATTTTCATTAGGAAAAACAAAACCAAACCTCAGATATTAGCAAAACTTCTTTATAATCAACCCTGCAAATTGCATATTGGAATTGATTCAAGTAAAGGTTGATGTACCCAGCAAAGAAAGTGATGAAGTTTCCATTTCATGGGAACATGTGTTCCATTTCACTTATTTTGGCCATTWTAGCATCTCTTCATAATATTTTAATTTCACTAACTCTGGTCATGTTAGAACCTTACTTTAAGTGCTGAAGTCAGTGACTCTTGATTTCTGGCAGCTGTTTGTGCAAGTTSTGTTTTCCCATATTTCTCTGTCAAGTTGCATTTGTATGTACTGCTCTCTGATTCATCTGAATTTTTATACTGRCTAGGCTCACATCTTGATTTTTCACTGTAGAGATATTCAGACATAACTCTTACATATGAGGTTCAGCATTTCTTACTTTTGCTCTTTTTTTCTTCCCATAGTTGTTTTCAGAATAAYGTTGAGATCCACGTTGCACATATTCAGAGTGGTCTGAGCCAGATGGGAAACTTACATGCTTTTGCAGCCAATAACACCAACAGAGACTGAAAACTTCCTTTCAAGTGTACAGCAAGTAGTTCTGGAAAATCTTCTTCCTTTCTATAGGCTTCACCAAATACCCTAACTGCCAGAAGATAAGGGAAGAGAAAACCTCTCAGAAAGGACCCTTTTAAATATATTATATCTGCTTCTTAAGGAAACCAGCGTTACATTAGATTTCTCCATTTGTTATTCACATGCAGTAGTTTTGCTAACTGGTAATCTCTTAGTAATTGCATTGATTATAGTAAACTTGAAAGCATACTTTCATATAATTTGAACTTGGTTTTTAAAAGTTCAGATGAATTCTGCACGCCTCTTGCTGTTGGATCTCCTGGTATGTTAGAAGTGCTGAAGAGGAAATGGCTGGAGTTAGTAGCCACATGGCAGGTCTTTGTTGTGTAAAGCTCCACCTCTGGGTAGCTCTTCAGAGCTGCCAGCTCAGCCYTTGGGAAGCCCTGACCTAAGGAAGCAGCAGCAGGATACAGCCAGCAAACATAAGCTGTAAACTGGAGGATGTTGGGCAGGTCTATCCATCAGTCAAGTCTTGTTGGAACTCTTAATTTATCATAACTTATAGAAGGAGTCTAATGAAGGAATATAAAAATGGAACTGTTAACTTTCCAGAAAGAGATTGGTTATGGCTTTTTCCCTGCACACGGGACAAAAGAAGTGTTTTAGGGGGTATTTTATATAAGTGACTGGTTAAACTTAMTGTTTTTCCAAATTCTTGTTTGTTTTGCACAAGTTTTAAATTAGATTACTGGTTATTCAACAATACCCACCATATATAAATATGAAGATTTTTATAATTAAAAATAACCAGTGAGGTAAACTGCAAAAATAAGAAGTGATAGCCTGCCTATACCTTTTGGAATGTTAATCTTGTAAAAAGTGTGTATTGGTTTGTTTAAATAGTCTTGTAAAGCTTCTGTGTAATGAATTGTTTCCAGATATGGATTTTCAGAGATAGTTGTAGAGATGTTTTTGATTCTTTTAGATGCCTCATTAAATAAGGTCTTTTATATGTTAATGTATAAAGAATATGTAAACAGGATTATTTTCAATTTTAAAATTTTGTATAGTTTAAAGATGCTTCTGTATTCTGTGTTGGTATTGTGCCACTGCAAAACTTTAGTGCAGAGTTTATATTTAGCTAAATTTGTTCTGTTAATTAAGAGAAATGCATAAATCTTTTATTCTCAATGAAATTTGTAACTGAATAAATTGACCTATGAGAGTTGATATATTTCACAAAAATGCAAAATTTTTTGCAGATGGTCTCAGGTCATTTTTTTAAGAGAAGCTAATTGCTGAAAATGAAATGTTATGAGGATGAGGTGAGTAGCTGTTTTAAAAGGTATTTTAAAAATTTACAAGGGATACTATAAAATAATGATAAACACTAATTTAACTGAGTTACCCAGGAAAACCTACCTCTCATAATGCAATAGAGCATCACAGTGGTCCCTGCAGTTGCTTTCGTAATTATATCACTCATTATTTTGTGGTGTTACCATCTGTTTGATAAAGAAGACAGAAACGAGTCCTCTGTCACCACCCTTTTCATGTAAACAGAGAAAGGTGCCAAAGCCTAATTTAAGGTACATAGGTTTAGTCAGACAGGAAGGAATCTGCTCTACAGCTAAGTCAGGAAGAAGGAACCATCCCCTTGCACCCCTGTACTCAGGTGCCTGCTGCTCCCTCTGCTCTGATCCCCTCCTGCTGTTGGGACTCAAGCTCAGCATGTGCAMTGACTGCTTTTGGGGAGCAGGACTTCCAGCAGGAAACACCAGGAGGGTCATTGGGCCCTGTTGATGGCAAACATCCCAAACTGAGGGGGAGACAAGTTGTAGACACTAGTAGATACCAGAGGATTTAGGAACCTGCTTTTCATGACAACCTTTTTATCCTACTGGACACAGAATACACTGCAATAACCACCACAGTCCAATCTCTGATTCCTTGGGTATGATGGCTTTTACATGTGGATACTTAAATGTGCTCTCCAGCATGTTTTCTGTTGCTGTAGATTTTTTTAATTACATAGAAAGATCTGTCATTTGTGATTAGCCATTTACCTTCASCTGTCATTTATCCCACTGATGTAGGCAATGTGAATATACACATCTTTTCTTTTCTTTTCAAGGCTGCATTTCTCCTTGCTTACTGAWGTGTTGGGTCAGAGTTAATGTTGAATCTTGGTGACAGTAACAAATCCAACTGCTTTTGCTGAGTGTGCCCCAAGCATAGCAGGAGTCTCAAGAGCTCACTGCAACCATACATGAAGTCTGCAGAACAAGTTACTTTGATTTATTATAATCAGTAAATTTGAATTTTCCCTGAGCCCCCAGGAAACCATGRTCTCATTTTCTGTCTCTTCCTGCAAGTGCTTCTCTCCTGGGGTTTGCCTGATCCCCAGCATAGCACCCAAGTCCACTTGGGACAGATGGTGCCTGAGGTAGGTTGGTTGGTTTTTGGTTCATKTTTTTTTTTTTTCAAGGATAGATCTGGGGGTTTTTTGATGGAGAGTACTAATCAGCAACCCTGCCATGCCACTTCACCTTGCAGCCCAAGCAGCATTCCGTTGTCCCAGATCTCACAGCACAGGTATGTTACAGGGTGGCACTGAGGGATTTTGTGCACTGGTAACCTTATTCTGTGGGGCATGATTCCTGGTACAGGGTATTTCTGCCACCAGTACATGGGTCATTTTTCCTGTGCTTCTAGGATTTGGGTGCTTTTCCGTAATTTATAACTTGCTCTGCTAGGCTCTGAAGTACTGTTTTGTAAGCAGGAAGAATTTGTCTTATGCTCAAAATACATACAGAGTAATGTATCCTTTCTCAATAAATTGAATTAGAGGAGMGACTTCTGTTGTTACTGGTTTTGCCATTCTCAGTGCAGAGCCATTCAGCCCACCTAGTAGGGCTTCTGAGTAGTCCCTGCCTACAGCTAAGGCACCCTTACAGTGTCCACAAAATACTCCCATTTCTCTTAGTTTAACATTATCCTTGGCTTAAGTGGCAGACTGGAGGCTTTTGTTTGAGCCCTGGAGATCTGGGGGTTTCTGTCACTTAGGCCAGACATTTCCATTTAGGGATGGGGGTGTTTGTTTAGGGCAGATTTAAGACAAATACTGACAGAGAAAGTTTAAGGCAGTTTCTGTAACCTGTCCTTTGGGCCCCTTAGGTGTGTTACCAACATCTGAACTGCAGCTCTCCAGGACCTGGGAGGAGAACCTGCAGCTGGGATATCTAGTACTCCTCTACCCCACCATCAGCCAAGGTAAGAAACCTTGCCCCTGCACCAGGTACACACAAAAGCAGGTCAAAAATGTAAACCTTTATTTTCTTTTCCTTGGTCAAAAAACCCYGACAGACCACATTTTTTTATGACAAGCCCCCATCTCCAAAACAGGGTGGATTTGGCTTAGCTTTTTGGCTAAAGAAGGTTAAATATACACTAAACATGATACAAGAAAGCTTTAAATACAGTGTAAAAAGATGCCCTCAGCTGATGGAGCCGACCCGTATCTCTCTTAAATAAATAGGTACAATCAGTTACTAGCGGATAAAGTGCAACAGTGGCAGAGCAGCAGTGAGGTAGCGCGGTGTGTGACTGCTCCCCGCCCGAGCAGCGGGACGGGCTCCGGCGGGAGGGCTTAACCCGTGCGGCTACCCCGGCCGGGGCCGGTCCCGCCGCGGCGGCGCTCACAGGGCGCGGAAAGCGCCGAGCGCGTTCTCCTCCCACTCCGAGCCCGACTCCGAGTAGCCGCTGGTGTCCTCGGCGTCCGACACGGGCGAGTACTGCCCGCAGAAGGCGCGGGCCGGCGGGAAGGGGCCGGCGGCGCTCCCCGCGAACGGGCCGGGCTCGGCCCCGCCGGGCTGCCCGGGCGGGAAGCC
>JACDOX010000086.1:2055804-2099231 GCA_014549065.1 Cardinalis cardinalis | reverse complement strand
CCCCGCTGGCGGCGGGACTTGGCGCGACGGTTCTGGAACCACACCTGGGGAGAGAGGGCGGCGGTGAGCGCGGCGCGGCGGCCCCGGCATCGGGCGCGGCACGGCCGGCGCCGCTCACCTGGATGCGGGACTCGGGGATCTGCGTGGCGTCGGCCAATTTCTCCCGCAGGTAGATGTCGGGGTACATGGTGTCCTGGAAAACCAGCTCCAGCGTCTCCAGCTGCGCCGCCGTGAAGCTCGTCCGCTTCCGACGCTGCGAGGCCGCCGGCGCCCCCTCCCAGGGCTCGGCCGGGGGAAGCGCCCTGAGGGCGGGCGAGGCCGGGCCGGGCCCGCCGCCCCCCGCCCCCCTGCCCGCGGGGAAAGCGGGCGGCTCCGCCGGGGGCTCCCCGAAGCGCAGCGCGGCCATGGCAGCGGCGAGGAGGGGGCCCGGCCGGCCGGCCGAGCTTTATAGCCGGGGAGGGGGCTCGGCAGGGGCGGGRGTGCGAGGGGGCGGCCCGGCCCCGCGGGCAGGCGAGCGCCGGGCTCCCCGCAGGGCCCGCGCCACGGGCTGCCGGTGGGGTGCCCGGCTGGGGCGGCCCCTGCCTTGCCCGGCCCGGAGCAGTCAGCGATGCCCTAAGCGTGCCCCACGGGGTGGGTGATGGCTGGCAGCCCTCGGCTCCCCGCCCGACACATAGACGGCAGGAGGGAGAAGGGAGCGGGCTTTGCATCCGCACGCAAAACAGCTGSGTGTTGGGAGCTTGGCACCCCGGGAGAGGACCAGAACAGCGGCTGGRCTGTTTCTAATACAACGTCTGGGCTGGTCAGGTTACGGAGTTCATTCGCTTATGGAGGTAGGTGCTCTCGAGCAGCTGACTGCTTTGGCAAGTCATGGATCGTGCATGGTGTGAGACATAAAGCAAACAGGAGTTATCTCTTCCCGTGGTCGTGACTACTCCCTGCTCCRCTTGCAGTGCTTCACTGCCAGCTGTGCGGGTGGTGTACAGCTTCCTGCTGCTGCAAGTTGCAAGTTCAGATGCARGTTAAATGCACCTGGAGAGCCATAGCAGAGGCAGACTGGGCAGAGGCAGACATTGGTGTCATCACCTTTTCCACCACTTGCTAACRCCTTTACACATCACACTGGCACATCCCGTGTGCTTCTGCCAAAACTCATTCCCAGACAGAGAGGTCTTGTGCTGAACCACTGCCTGCATACCCCAGCAACACCAAGGCACTTAAAATGGTTTGTCCTCGTATTACTTTTTACAACTGTCTCCCGAGAAAAATTACTTTGTACAGAAAATCATGTTAAAATTGTTAAAAGCTGCTTTTAGAAGTTTTGTTCCTAAAACATTTGTACACATACGCTTTTACATGTGCAGCAGTCCAGATGCTTTCATGACTGAAGTTTCTAGRTTGTTCCCAAAATCATGGGCTGTAGCCTGCAGACAGCAGTCAGACCTATGAGATGAGACCCCAACAATGTTCTCAGTTAGCAGTGTAACAAGAGGGCACAGGGGTGAAAAAGGGCACAGGTGAGTGGGGCTCCAGAAAGCACAGACAGCATTATTTAAGGTTTTTAGTGAAAAACTCATTGAATCACTCTGCAGATTGCTTGCAGATTTAGAAGATGCCACAGGTGGCAGCAAAAGAAAATTATTCCAGATTATATTTACATGGKGAATGTTTTATTGTATTTTACATCAACTAATATTCTGTAAAACATAGCAGAGGTTTATTTTCTGACGGATTTAATCCTTCTTGGAATGATGCCATTATGAGAATATAGTTTCTAGGATTTGGTTAAGGTTGATTAAGGCAGCCAGACAGAGAGAGCAGGTTTTTGAGGGAATGTGATTTTTCACACACATAGATGTGTTTTTCTTTCAGCAGCAGCCCAGGCTTAAGGAGCTGCTGGCACCACAGGCCCCCCACTGTTCACCCCTGTCCTGATGCCTCCCCTTTAGCTGATGAGCATGTGGCAATCCACACAGTGTGCTCAGGGAATTAACCCAAGTTAAATTAAYTGTACAGTAACAACAGTTGGGGTTGGTTGGTTGGGTTTTTTCAATCCATATCTGGGATTCCTACCTCTGAGTTACCAATGCCCCCAGGATGGCTGTRCAAGTGAGGGAACACTGCCAGATGGAGCAGGAGGGAAAGGAGGGGATCCCATCTGGGGTGCTTCTACCTGGCTCTGATTCTGAGCTAGCAGAGAACAAAACTGAGACAGACTGCCCAGGAGCATGGTGGTTTTCAGTGTCAGACTTCCCATTGAGACAACTGTCAATGTATATTGAACAGATACTCAGGAAAGAGTGAGTACTGGGAGCTAATAGACCTGTTCCCAACTCATAATCTGGAAATGGGCTGACTCTTTGATCTCTGACTGCTGTGACATCYTTCAGACCAAAAGCCTCCTCGGTGTCCTTGCCCTTTATGGTTCCAGAGGTGTTCCAACAGCTGTCTTGTGACAGCAGCTGACACACTTCCCTTGGTGAGGAAAAGAACAGCGAGGCTTCCCAGGCCTGAAAACCTTCATTGGGAGACACAGATGTAACAATTAYAGACTTTTAAAAAGTCTACATTGTTACAATGAAAGTAAAATACTTCCACGCCCTACATTTTATGGGGTTCCATGTTGTCCCTGGATGCAGTGTGACCATGGCTCTGCCCTGTGGAATAGGAAACTCTGTGTGAGTGAATTGTGGGCAAAACCCTTGGTGCAGCCCAGGATTGCACACACAGGCCCTGGCTGTGAGGTTCCCACTCACACTCCTCATTACCTGGCTGCAGACATTTGTATTTTCTGTGAGTGGATGGGACTGCTCTGAGCAGGTCAGGCTCCGCTGCCTGTCTGCAGGTGCTGACTTCTGTTTACTTCTAGTCTGCCTCAGTTTCCCTGTCTGGGCTGGCTGGCTATTACCAGCACGTTCATATTATCTTGGTGAWGAGTTCCTTTCTGCTTCCCAGTGGTATGTGCTTTTGGAAAAGCAGAGCAATTCTGGAGCAAGACCAGAGCACRGGAATTATATTTTCCTTTTCTTATTGCTCAGAGCATCACACAGTAATTTTTGCCAGTGGGATCCTCGTGGCCACCCTTCTGTATTGGCGTGGTTTGAAACAGGTCTAAGATTGAATAAAAGCAAGGGGGACAGTACTGATTGTAAAGGAGTGTGCTGTTAGGTGGACATCAGAATAAAAGGCTTCCACCTCYTCCCAGGCAAGCAGGATGACATGAAAGGCAGCTCCTTGCTTCCTTCTGGCAATTCTGTCCCCTCCCAATGCTGGCACACTTCTCCACAGCTCCCACAGAGAATCATCCCWTGATATCCTAAAAGCTGTGCCTGTGGGGTAGTGCAGTGTGCCTCCTGCAGCAAGGAAAATGTGCTGTGTCTGGATTCAGTGGAGTTTCCCTTCTCTGACAAGTAGTTTTCCATCCTGCTGTGCCCCTTGTAGGCTGACAAAGAAGTTTTTGATGCCTTGTAGGGCCAAGATCTTCATGGAGTCATACCCARGTAAGGGCTGGAAGCATTTAGAAGACATTCACTTTTGTCCTTCCCTGTTTTCAGACTTGCTTTTATTTGTGTCTCACCAAGGTAAAAAGAAGGATTTTATGTTTTCCCTCAAGAAGCAGAAGATGTGACAGAAGTCCAGAAGTGGCTTGCTTTTTGAAATTAAGATGCCAAAAACTGAGAGAGATATCTCTAAGGGAAAAGCAGACTGCCTTGTGTTGATATGAAAATTTACAGGCTGCTTCAGAAGCTGTTTACATTGGTCTTCACTCTGTTTGTCAGGAGAGAAACTTCTGGTGCTTTTGTCTGTGCTGGGAGTGCCTCAGCACTGAGGCATCTGTGCCAAGAGGACTCACAACACAAAATGTGCCTGTACCTGCAATGAAACAGTTCTAAGCTTCAGCTGGAGAACATGCTCYCAGATCACTGCTGCCAGTCTGAGCATCCAGCAAGGGCAAGACAGGCTGTGAAACACCAAGGTTGTGGAGCAGCAGGGGGAGATGGGCCCTGTGGTGAGTTTTCCAGCTAGCTGGCCCTTCAGCCTTTTGCATGCCAAGCTGGAGAAGTTCTCTCAGGCTCTTGGTGCTACAAAGTCATCTTTTGAATGTGCAGTTGAAGATCCTGCTTTATGTGACTTGAGGAACTGGAGCTTGGGAAGCATCCCAGAATGCAGTGTGACGTGCAGTCATGGCTTTGCTSACAAGACAAAGACATCCCTTGCAATAACCAACGTGTGAGCAGTTCTGCTGCTCAGCCCTGGAGGGAATGGGACACCTGGGGATTTGCCATGCAGTGATTTGTAACCAGCTGTGCAGCCTTGGCTCTGTTCAAACTCCTCTGGCTTGTCAGATGTCACATCACCCTGATCCTTCTAGGGCTCTGCAGGGATATCATTTGTGCACAGTCTTTTGTCATTCCAGCAAAGTTTATTTATTTTTTTTTCTTTTTGGTGACTGTCTTCAACATGAATTCTCTGGTCACTAAACCAGAGACTGAGGTTTTTAGAGGTGGAGATTTAGCAGTCTCTTGTCAACCTGAGTAAATTTGCAATGATTTGTTATCTTGGAGATCTCAATTTCTACATCGATTTTATTTTAAATTGGCCAAAAAGTTCAAATCTCATCACAGAATCATAGAAAGGTTTGGGTTGGAAAGGACCTTAAAAAATCATCTAGTTCCAATGTCACAGCCATGAGCAGGGACACCTTCCACCAGACCAGGYTGMTCAGARCCCCATCCAACCTGGCCTTGAGCACTTCCAGRATGGGGCAGCCACAGCTTCTCTGGGCAACCTGTGCCAGGGCCTCACCACCCTCACAGCGAAGAATTTCTTCCTAATACTTAATCTTAACCTCAAATCTCAGTTTGAAGCTGTTCACCCTTGTSCTGTCATGACATGCCCTTGCAAAAAGTCCCTCTCCATGTATTAGGACACTGACCAAAAAAAAAGGGACGGTGGTCACACAAACCTAATTTCATTAATTTAGAGAAAGTTTAAGAAAAAATAAAGCCGTATTTTTGCTGTTAAGGCTTAAGTTTAAGTATCCCTGGATAGTTTGTCTCTGAAGAAGCAATCCCTGGATAATTATCCTACAAATTAAATTAATTGTAGTCCAGACACATTTTTATGGTTGCATATATAACTACATTTGCTCCAGAGTTTCTGCTGGCAGGAAAATGCCATATAATTTCCAGCTTCTCTAGCAAGGCCCTGATAGCAAAAATTGTTAATGCATGCTAGGCTTAGGTTTTGAGGTTCTTTCATTCTGCCTAAGAGGAAATCTTTATATGAATACTTAATTTCCCTTTGATTGCTTCTAGTCATTGTGACAAAGCTCTTTACAACCTCAAAATGCTTTTAGAGGTTTATCAGGTCTTCCCAATGTGCAGACACAAGATCTATRTATTGAGGCCCATCCAGGCTTTTGGTGGAGTTCTGAGATCTTACTATGATGTCATGTTTTTAATTTAGAGTTGTCATTTTTCTAGTCCCCACAGCTTTAACAGGGAAGAGCTTGAGCAAGGTGGGCTGTGTGTAGTCCTCACTCTGGCATGGTTTGCAGATGCCTTGAAATAAATTCTTGGAAGGCCTAGGCTGCCTGTCCATTGTGGATATTCAGCTGTGTCCCTGCCAGAGTCCTGTGCAGGGAAGAAGGGGCTTGCCTTGCTGCTCAGCCCAGGGAGGGTGTTCAGCTCCAGCTGGGACACAGTGAGGGGGACACAGCCAGGTCAGAAATGGGACTTGGCCATGCTCCAGGCTGTCCCAGTGGGTGTCCAGGTGCCTGAGCACCGGGGAGTGAAAGGGAGGTGGTGCTGGTGCAGTGTCCTGAGTGTGACCTTGACCAAGGGGTTGAACCCCTTTCAGCACTTTTGARTGGTACAAAAGGTACATTGGGCACATCTCCAGTGCGATGGAGAACCAGAACAATGTCAGAACCAGAACCTGAGCACTGGGGAGTGAAAGGGAGGTGGTGCTGTCACAATGTCCTGAGTGTGACCTTSACCAAGGGGTTGAATCCCTTTCAGCACTTTTGAGTGGTACAAAAGGTACATTGGGCACATCYYCAGWGYRATGGAGAACCAGAACGATGTCMGAGCCTGGTGACAGCAATCCCCAGCACAGGTTATTTCAGATCACCAGGCTTGCCCAGCAGCTCTGTGCACAGACAGAGGGTTAAAATAAATGCAATGTGACCAGAGGTTATGTTCTCTCYGAAAGATGCCTGCCTTGCTTGGCTCAGACCTGGTGACCTCTGTATATGCACAATCTATTTTCCTTTGAAAATTCAGCTGTGTCCCCTTGGCTTTGGGCATGAGGAACTGATAGTGTGTTGTGACTTTAGCCCCGTGCTTAGGAGGGGGATGTGACTTGGTGGGGTGAGCCATTTCCTGAGAGGTGTGAGACGTGACTTCAAGACCTGCTGGTGCCATTCGTGTATTGTGCTCCGAGGAGTTGATAAGAGCTTCAGACACRCAGAGAGCCTTGGAGGAAGCCGGGGAGGCGCAAAACCCGGCAAATGCATATGAAAAGATCAAGGGGCTGTATTTGCTAAATCCCAGCAGCAACAGAGCTGGGGCAAGATGCCAAGGTTCAGAGAGGGCCCAGACACAGCAACAGGGCAAAAGCAGAGTATGTCTGATGGCTGGCAGCTGGCTCCCTACCATCGGAGGGAGAGGAAGATTCAGGATTTGGGAGTGGAAGGGCCATAAGAGCAAATGGTGGGGGTGGGAAGAGGGAAAGGGCAATAAGGGAGGAAGCTACCTGGAGATAGGAGGGCCTGGTGAAAGAGCATGGGATGTTTAGTGTTGAATTTAAATATACTTAAACCTCAGCTTAACTTTGGGTTTTGAGATAGCCTGAGAGTGGCAGGGTGCGTGTACCTGACCCTCACTGATGCTTCTGCAGAGAGGGGACAGTCCCACCAGCAAACCATAAGCATAAGCAAATCCTTGTTGCAATTTCTCTGTGTGCTTTCTCTGATTTTTACATTTATATTTAAATTGTGTGAGAACCTAAAGCTTCTATTTAATATAATTTACTGTATTGCTTTGCTTACTCATATGCTCTGAACAAGGTCATTCCCAACTCTTAGAGATATTTTCCTTAATGAAGATTTGCTGAGAACTGTTGGTGCAGGTGGTGGTGTATACACAAAATAACAGCGTTATCCAAACTCCCAAGAATGTTTAATTAATTTACTGTGAAAGAAAAGGAATATATTTGCAGATGAACAAAAAAAAAAGAAGGAAGAAGATAAGAACGGAAGAGCTAAAGAAAAGGACAGGACCATGTTTTCCTCCTTTTCATTCAGCACCTACATAGGAGAGGCAGCCTGCCAGGGTGCAGCCAGAATATACACACAGAGTAGGGCAGGCGGGGTGATGGATAGCAAAGAGGCCACATTCTCCTCTAACAGCACTGGATAGCAGCATGGAAAACTCCAAACACTCCCCTCTCTTCCCTTTTCAGGCTCCTTAGCCTTAGCAAGGAGTGTTAGGGCATTGTTTTCTACCTTCTCTTGGCAGRCTCTTAAACCCTTATCATCGTCCCCTGCATGTGGTAAGCTCTTCCTTCTACTCCAACTTAACAAATGAGTCACAAGAGTTTCTGTTTCTGTCTTGCAGTGTTTGGTATCTGAGAGCATCAGCTACTGAAATTAATGGATTTTTATGTAAATGTTTGTTTGTTTGTTGCAGCTCATGTCTCATGGTTATTGAGAAAAGGATCCAAATGTGAAGCAAGTTTTGCTCCAATGGTTCAAAACCAGAAGACAATACACAGAACCAGAACTGTCCTGGTATGTTTGGATGCCTGTTACAATATGAATACAAACCCATGGTCTTTCTCTGCCCTTGGCTGCCCTGGTGCTATTAAAACCCACCARGTTTTCCCTCTCTGAGTAGGACTGCCTGGTGAATCCTTCATCTGGCTTCTCTGTGCTTCCCTGCTGCTTCTCAGGCATGTGCCAAGGTCAGTGCTCTGGCTTCAGTCTAATCATTGATTCTAAATGTTTCCCACCCTCTTTTCTGATCAGTTTTGGAGATGGGGGACTTTTAGTCTCACATATCATAACACTTACAACGAAACCATTTTGGTTTTGCTCTTGCATTTTTTTCTGGGCTCTTTAATTTCAAAGGTTTTCAAGCCTCTGTAAAGTTTGGGAGATTTTCAGGTTTAACATGTCAATGGAACATGGGAAGTTTCATCTGAGGTGGGGTTTTGCAGTTGATCATTAAATCAGCAGTACCACATAATCATAGCTGGGGAGTGCAGTGTTTACTCTGCCATTTGATAAAGTCATTCCCTTCTGTGCATGAATTGACTCATATTTCTTTGCTATTTAAAGTCAAATTAAAGAGAAGTGCCACGCAACACACTCGGTAGGCACTATTTCTGCGGGTTATCCTGACTTTGTGAGCCCACAGCACAGTTTTCTGGTGCCTGACTCACAGAGAAGCTCCATGAATTTGCACAGATCAGTATCTCCATCCTCCTCCCCCAGCATCCTGTCCCCCTGCCTCAGCCATCCCAGATAATTTGTCCAACAGAGTCCTGTGTGTTGGATCACTCCTGTGGCAAAGGCGCTCTCATGTCCCTGCCTCCAGCCAGCACCACTGCCCCCCTGGGCTGCCCTGCTCATTCTCTCCCATTTTAGATGACAGCTGGTTTTCTTCTCCTTTTATTCAAGCTCAACTCCTCTGCGTTTATTTCTGGTGGAGTTATTTTTCTATTTGAGTTTGCCAAGGCTCTGTTTGCCAAGGCTGCACCCTTGTCACCTCCTTATTCTGATCCTCTCCTTTGTTGACTAAAGATCTTCCTCTCCTTCCTTTTATTATACTTTTATCTCTTTCTCCCTTATCTTTTAGTCCCCTTGATTCTTACCCCTCTCTTTTGCATATGACCCAGCTTGTTTTACATGTTACTTGGAGGATTTAAGACTTTTCTCCTTGACAGCTTTTCTTCCCTGCCCCTGGAAGGCTCTCTGTGCTGCTGGACACATGGCAAAGAGCAAATGCATTTATTGCTGCAGATGGGACAACTGCAATCCAAGGTGGAGAGTGACTCCAGGCTGGGGTGATCTCAGCAGATCTCTAGTGCCATCTTAGCCATCCCCCACATCTTTGCAAGAACACATATTTCCTCTTTTGCAGTCACATCTTTGCAGCTGGAATACTTCTTACCTAAGGTATTTGAGGYAAGAGAAGGTTTAAAGGAATGCTGAGGGTTTGCTGCACTGCTGAGTGATCAAAAAAGGGTGCAGCAGTGTCACAATGTAGGTTTCTATTTGCAGTTSCACTGCTGCTGGCCTCTTGTGTCACTCACTGACAATGCCTGAAATATGGCTGTAGACAAAATGTTTATGACAGTGGCTAGAGATTGCAAAGCTGGGCAGGATATCACATCTATCACAGCATCACCTGGGTGTTTTACATCGWGTGTGACCTGGTCAGTGCCAGCATAGCAGTGTTCATGGTTTTCTGGCATTTCAAAAACACTTTATTTCTCTCAAATTTTGCCAGGATAAGGGCGGAAGTGAGAAGATAATGAGTTWCCTTTGATTAATCTCACTTGGTTAAGCTCTCATTCCTTTGTGTTTTGTATTTTTATCAACTACTGCAGCAAGAGTCCCAGCATGTACAAAGCAGTTCAGGTTAAACAGGGAACCTGCTGCCACTAAAAATCCTAACAGACCAAGGACTGATCCTACYTGCCCACAGAACTTGATTTTGCATCTCTTCATTCAAATGGTGATCTTCCCTCTGGCTGCATGGAGCAGACTCCTGCTTTAGGGACCAGGATAATTCCTAAGAGCCGCACAGGTGTCCAACCAAGCAACACCCCCCTTGCATGTTGCACTTTTTCCTCATCTGCTCGACCTGACCTCCTTTATTCCAAACAAGTTTTTGCATTTCAGATTTCCACAGCAGCAAGCTGCCATTAACAGTGTAGGACCAAGTCTGGGCTGTCCAAACACACCCATCAAATGCCACTGTCACTGCCTGTGACCCCATTGCTGAAGAGCAGGTGCATGGCACACTGGCCAAGACACACAGGGCTGTTCCTAGAAGATGCCTGTTCCAGAGCTRGATTGGTGCCTGCTTCCTGCTCTCCAGGCCTTTATGTAATCTTGAAGCAGTGCAGCTTCACCAGGTTCCCTTGTCTTTGTCTAACCAAAGTGCAAAAGCTGTTTTCAGGTGGGAATTTTACTTAGGACTATGTAAAATGTGTAGGCACAAAGTGCTGCAAAAGACCAGGTCATTCATTCCAGGTCTGAGTGAATTCTTTCCCTGTCCACACTTCCCAGGGCCACTTCTCAAACTCTGGCCCCTGTTTTCAGCAGCTGGAGAAACCATCGACCACATCACACAAATGTAAAGACTTATTCACTTTTTTTTTTTCCCCCACAAGAAAAGGAGAGCCACTCCTGTGAAATCCTCTCCAGATCTGTGGGTCCAGGTTGCTGGTTTTCTCCATGCAGGCATGTAAAAATCAGGAATTGTGAAAAAAAGAGTGATGAAGTGCTCTTTGGAGCACTTGCAGAATAGGCATAGTTTAGATAATGGCAATTTTTCTTTCTCTGGCTGGAGTTTGAGCCATTTGGGGAGTTGATCGTTGAACATTGATATGAACAGGAAGGGGAGCATAACATAAAGAGAACAGCAACAACCCTGAGGCTGGGAGACTTGTGTGGCTGCTGGTGTCTTATGCTGAAGCAGAAATTGGTTTGACATTTTGGAAGGGGAAGGCAGTGCTGGTCAGGCCTGGCTGCTGTGCTGGGTACACRCTGATTCAGTATCTCTGAGGATAATGCATTTTGCAGCAGAGAGGAGGCTTGTGTCTGTGCAGTTCTCAGGAGGAATTGTGCCATCACACCCCACAAACAGCAAACAGTGCCAAGTTGTGAAAGGGCTTGTGTCAGTAAGTCTCACCTGTGATGTTTTTGGCAGGCCATCTAACCAACACCCAGGGAAGGCTCACAGGCTGGTGATGCACCATCTCCTCACATTTTGCACTCTTTGCTGGTGAAGGTAGGCTGGATATCCCTGCCTTGGCCCCTTAGAGGGACTTCTGACCAGGACAGTGGTCCCTGTAAGATGAAACAGAAGTCAGGCAAAGAGTGAGATATTGACATTTGCCCATGAGGTCATGTAGGATCCAAGAAAAAAACATACCTGAAAAACATACCTGAAAAGAGTCCTCAGTCACAGACTCAGAGAGGAGGTGCAGTGCATGTAAAGCTGTGAAAGTACCCCTGGAAACCCAGGCCATTCACATGGAGTATGTCCAGCTATAAAGTAGTAGAGATACCCAGACACACACAAGAGCAGCATGGATTTCGACATTTTAGGGGCTAGACTTGAGTCCTKGATAAGCTTCAGCTTTGTTTCAACTAATTCAGCTTTGTTATTTTCTTAACAGTGAGTACAGTGCAGAGCTCTCTCCCAAAAGCTCTGRAAGCTGCTGGTCCAGTTCAGAAAGGTGGCTGGGTGTGTGATGCTCCTCTCCAAAGATTTTTACTGCACAGTAGCTTTTAGCCAGGTTCCAGCAGCATCCTGGTGGCACCAGTGATAACAGTGTAAAAGCATTTGGCCTCTTTTGGTTTGGACACTCATCCATGAGGCACTAAGAGAGCTACCTACAGTGAGCTATTACAGCTGTTGGTCACTGCTGACCTGGGCCACATTTGATTGCTGATCCTGAGAGGAGAGGTTTCACTCTGTCATTCTTCTCCAGAGGTTTCTGCTCTTCCTGGAAAAAAATATTCAAGGGCATTTCTAATGGATGCAGAAAAAACAAGCAAACACATCCCCAGGCTTTTACTTCTGTGCTGGTATTGCATTGCTTCCTGTGACCCTCTCTCCTCCCAGCAATGCCTAGATTTCAGATTGCATAGGCTGGGTGGAATATATTTTRGAACAAGACTCTATTTAGCTGTGATGTCAACTGCAGCCAACTATAAAAAGCTCAGTAATGCTCTTTGAAAGTGTAACAGCTGCTGCTCTACACAGTCCCTGGTGTATTACAAGTCCGCCCTACTTCATGTTCACACAACCAAAATAAAATACAATAGCAATCATTAAATAGTTCAAGGAATTTGGGACATAATCTCCCCAGAAACCAGGAGGAATTCAAGGTTAGACAAACTGAGTAATTTTGCATGGTTTGTTAACAGAAAGGGAATTTGCAAAATTTACTTTTACCTCCCGTTGACTATGTGCTATCAATGATCCTTACACAGTGACAACAGAGCAGCAAACCTTCCTTTGGGCAGCTCTGCTGGGTGTTGTTCACACACACAAACTGAGCATTTTCATCCTTAACTGGATTTGGTCATGTATATTTAGAAAAACACTGATCAGGCCAAAATTTCCCATAAAAGCAGGAAAGGAAACAGTTGAAGGAAACGTTTTTTATTAATCTAGATGAACAGAAGTGAATGACTGTGGAATTATGCTAGCACTGCACATCCTCACAGTACTGGAGAGGTGGTTTTGGCTGGGTCTCTGTTAAGGACAGCCTGGAAATGCTGRATGTTGTAGTAAAGTGTTTTGGGTTTTGGTTTTTTTTTGTTTTTAAATCTGAGCAATAAACAGTCAGGAGTGATCCCCGCATTTCACTCTGTGGACTTGCTTCTGTTGAGGACTTTGAAAAATCTTACAGGCACGTCTGTTTTACTAGAAAATGAGAAGGGTTGAGCAACCTGCCCAGAATGATGTGAAAGTCAGTGAGTGGCAGAGCAAAAGGTGAGCCTGGCTGTGCTTTCCCCCTTCCCTAGCTGCTGCCCTGCCATCTGGTGAGCTGACATTACCAGWGGCACATCCAATTCCATTGTCCGAAACCAACTGAGACAGCTCAGGCAATATGAGTCCAGGAAGCAACAGCTACATCAAAAAGAAGGAAAGTTTCAGAAGAAAATCTCCTGAGTGCCCAGCTTGCTGTAGTGGTTGCTTGAAGTCCTGCTGGGCTGAGTGTGTCYTGGCAGGGCCCGTAGTGGGGACAGCACCCTCCTGCCTTGCAGAGCCTCCAGCTCCTTTCTGCATCCTTGACAGGAGTAAACAGTGCAAAGTGGCTGCAATGTTGCAGGCAGGGTGGTTTGGTTTGTAGTGCAGATAGGCCTTTGTAGTGTGGGTGGGGAGCAGGCTGTTCCAAGGGACGTGCCACCTCAGGTGACAGGGGTTGGAGCAGCCCTGAGCTCACCAGTGTGTGAGGAAATGTTTGGCTGCCAGACATGGCTGTTCCCAGAGGTGACAGGACAGTCAGGCAATGTGAGCAATGGTCTGGCACCAGCCAAAGCCATTGGGATGGAAACATGCACACCATGGGATGGGCTTGGCATGTCTCTGAGCACTGGCTGCACCCAGCTCCCAGGAAGGGATGTTTGWTCCACGAGGGAATCAGAGGCACCCAGCAATGAAAGCAAGCAGTCTCCAGGCAGACAGAAAGCTTGGGAGGGAGCCAGGGAGCAGCCCCAGTGCCTATCCTTCCCTGAGGGCTCTCTGGAAACCCCCTCGGGCTCCCCCACCTTGCCAGGGCTCCTGGCTGTTCATGGTGTGAGCAGGAAAAGGACCTGGCTGGGGAGGTGGTTTCTTCTACCCACAGATAAACATGCAAACACACAGAGTATGCTTGTTTAAATAAAGTGACACTGAAGAGAGGTGACTTGTGTCAACACACAGAGACTCATTTATATGCTACAGTGTGTAGCAATATGGTGTCAGGTAAGAGCTGGCACATTTCTCATGTCCAGCCATGTACACATAATGGCATCACAGGGGGAGAGGAGTTGCTGTGGAATTAAAGGTTGTGTTTTCTTTAACAGCTCCTAAGAAACAGGATACTGGAAATCCTTGAACATTCAATAACTTCCCAGCCAGTGCCTCTAACAGTCTGCAGATTATTTAAGATTTTACTACATCCCTTGGCAACTAAGAGCTCAGTTCTTTAGATGTTGGGCAGCCTCCATTCTAAATGGGGACAGCTGAAAYTTTTCACAAAGCTTTTCTTTACCTTTGTCTGAGGATTTGTGACAACCAAGTGGCTTCCACACTTTTAGAAGTGAGACTGGTGAATTGTTGTCCATGAGCCCATTTGATTAAAGAAGAGAAAAAACAGTCCTGCAATCCTAGATGGGTGACAAGATGAAACTGTCTGTCTCATACAGCAGCCATGGAAACCTCGGGTTCCTGGTGCTCTGACTCCCTGGCTATGATTTTCCACGGTGACCAAGTGATTTATTTAATCCTTTCACTACTTCTTTGTAGTCTTGGATCTTTGAGGTGTCAGGAGGAATCATCAAACCAACTCCTGCAACACATTAGAAGAGAACATCTTGTGCTGTATCACTGGGGAATAAAGAAAAAACCTACTTCCTTTCAAAACACATGTTTTWCCCTGTAATATATTTTACAAGTTGAAGAAAACAAGTCCTTTCAAAAAATAAAATTAACTGAAAATCTGGACCCCTTTGCAGTGAAYGTGATCCCAAAGCTAAAATCTTGTTTCTTTCACATGTGTTTATAACAATTTTTCTTCTTTGGATCTTCATGACTTTCCAGCCCTTCTGAAGGATTTTTCTCCTGTCTCTTAGATGACAGTTAGAAAGATGAAAATTGTTAGATATTTTGTTGTRCATTGGATTACTTGCCTCTAAGTAAGTATTATTCTCATCAAACCAGATAATACTGGATACTCTTACCTATTTCTGTTGGATTTGGGAGTCCTAACCAGGATGAGCCCCTTCCTGACATGACCACTTAAGCCAAGGGACTGGACTATTCTCTTAAAGTAGTCAACAGTGAGATAATTACGTTTTTGCACCCAAAATGTAGTGAGGTGGGTTGGAACAAGTAGCCACTGACCTGCAAGTGGCATTTCACACCACAGTGATAAGGTTCAACCCTCAAAGATTGCTACTGCCCTCTTTTTGGATAGAGAGGACTAGCAAGAACCAGCTGTCTGTCATGGGCACACTACYAGTGATGCCTGGGACTCCGTCCAGCAAGGAATTTCCTTCCCTGGGTTTTGATCTAGAAAGAAATGTCACTTGATGCTCTGAATGTTAGAGCCCGTTCTTTAGCTGGAAAATACCATTGTTTTGTTGTTGTTTAAAGGCTACTGAGGAATTGCAGTGATGGGCACTCTGTGGAGGCCAGTAATAAAATCAACACCATGAGATATTCATGTATTTTGATCCTAAGGGCTTGTCTATACCAGAGATATGGTTTTTTTGCTGTATCTCAGTGGTGTTAAAGACACACTCCTCATGCCTATGTGTGTATAGCTACACCTAAATGAGGGCTTTTATCAGCAAAAGACCCCGTTCTTAACTCACATGATTGCACTGCTGGGGCTCCTTGAGTGCAGCCCAGCTTATATAGATTCTGCAGGCAGAAGGACACCAGAGAATTGCTCCTTTCATCATGACACTGTTTTATCTCAGGGGCCAGTGCTGACATTCTGAGCRTTGTTAACCTCTGCTGCTTTAGGACTGGTGTGCAGGGGCACATCACCACTGAATCAGGCATTCAAGTACTTCTCTCCTGGGAAAGCTGTTCAGGAATCTAGCTGGTGAAATGTACTGACCTTGGTTAAGCTTTTCCTTTGAGAACTATTGCCCTTTTTTCCCACACATGCCAGCCATCCCAGACCCCACTTAACAAGGTACATTWTGAGGTCCCCAGTGGATAACTTCATGATTACTTTAAATTATATGTTAATATGTTGTTCCCCTCTTCATTCAAAGGTTTCATTATCTTTTAACAAAGCATGTGAAAGGAAAATGWTTCATTTATCTCTGTTCTTAAGAGAAAAACATATGATGTCTTCAGCAGCAATTCCACTCAGTCATCAGCAAGATAGGGACCAGAAGATGTGTAAATTATCTACAGACAATTTTAGCTGAAGGGGCTGGGCCAGACTATGGATGTACTAAACATGACAGYGTGGAAGTCTGGGATGGTGAAAAGTAAGGGCTTGGCAGCTTAAGCAGATGCCTCCTGCTGTTTCTTTTGCCATCTCCCTCATTCCCACTCCTCTCCTTGCAGCCTTTCACCCTGACAATTGTACTGACTCAGTTTACGGGGCTGGGCTGTGAATCAGATCTGGGAATAAAGCCAGGAGAGAGAGAGAGGGAGAAGAGGTATAAAAGGAAGGAGGCTGCATTTCACTGCAAGCCAGTATTGCCACTGAAACCCCCTTGTACCAAACTACAGCCTCCTGCAATGATGGAGAAAGGAGCCACAGCTTTTCCAAAAGGAGCATCTGTAAGCCAAGAGAAGGCACAGTTAACCAGTGCAGCCCCTGCACAAGCTTAGCTTTGTGACTCTTGCACTACTGGGAAAGGATGTTACTGCTTATCTCCCAAAAAGACAGGCTGCTCACAGGGAGAATGGGAAGTCCTGGCTCAGTAGTTTGTTCTGTGCTGTCCATTAGGAAACTGAACTGAAAAGGTTTTAGCTCAAAGTTTCCATTTTTGTTCACTGGCCTCGCTCTCTGTAATCTGCTCTGATTTTATTATCCTCAATAAGAAATAAAAAGAAATGAGAGGAGAAAAAAGGTGTCAAAAGACTATTCCCAGTCTGGTGAGTCCTGTGTGATTCTCAGCAGTTCTGCTGTGCAGTACATTTCACTCTATAGTTGTTGCCACTGTGAGTAACTTCCRAGGTCCACAAAAGCCACAAAGGAATGGAAGTCAATAGATTTAGTCCTGCCAGCCTCTCCACTAGTCCACAAATCAGCTGAGGTTGGAATTGCCTGCTGGAGTGCAGTACTACTCATACTGAACAAGGGAGATAAAAATACACTTCCTGTACTGAAAAGATGTTCATTAGAGCAGAAGAGCACAGGTAGGGAAGCAAACTATCGAGTGATCTGACTCTGGCAGAGCAGCAGGATGGCTGGATAGGCGTGGCTGCTCTTTAGGCTGCAGTTTGGTATTGCAGCTGGGCTAYGTACAAGCTGGTTTCTGTCTCTGTCTCCCATTTGCACTGCTTCCTTATGTTGCATTTAGTGGCTGTGCAGCCACAGGGAGAATCTGTTCATCTTGCTGACAAGAGGAGCAAACCAACCATGCTGTAAAAATGAGGAGTTTTCAGCCATATCAGCCAGCTGGATCAACTCACCCTGAAGCCACTCCACTGCTAGACCCAGTGCAAGAGAAAGGGCAGGAAACACAGCTGGGAGCAGCAGTGCAGTGCAACCACTGCTCTATTTGGCATTAGCTCATGGCTGTACCTGCTGTGCCCAAAGCTGCTCCCATSCTCATTTCCCTGCTCCTGGCAGCGTGCTCTTGCTGCTGCCAGTGGTTTCCCAACCCCTTGGTGAACCAGGCCTGCCCTCTGAGCCAGTAGAGAACTAACCCAGCTGCTTTAAAAGGTGAAGAGGATTGCTGAGAGGCCCAACTAGCTTAAGAGCTGGCAACCAGGATGTTGATGGGAGTGTGTGGTGTATGGCTGGGAGCAGGCCAGGGCTGMAGGCATCTCATCAAACCTCATTCTCAGTTTAACTCAAAGCAGGAGAAATAACCCCAAACAACAACATAAAAACGTGAGCCACAGCTGAGCAGCTGAGAACCAGCCACATGCTCTCCACTAAAGAGTGCATCTGATAATCAGAGGAAGAGGGACAGGCTTACTGCATGCTTTTGAAAGGTGTGTTATCCTTCTGTTTGCTGAATAGGAGCGRCGTGGATAGCGCCACGTGTCGCACACACAGCCGTGCTCTCACCAAGAGAGAGGCAGCAGGGGCAGCAGCTGTGCAGAAAAATCTCCTCTCTGCCTGGCAGTTCCTGTGCCACTGGACGGTGTGGAGGCTCAAAGGCAGATACAGTTAARTTGAAAATAAAGCCAAAAAGGAAAAGGACACAGGAGGGGAGAAGCTGGGATGTAGCACACACAGAAGAGGACGTGTCTGGAGCATCAGAGCTCAGGGTCCAGTCRTGTGCCACCTCTGTCCTCTTTGGGGACACTAGTTGAAGTCATACCCTRTCACATAGGTACAACTCACTTTCTGGACATGTTTGAAAAGAGCATCCATAGGTGCTCTGAATTTACATGGATAGAAGTTATTCATCTGGCTGTTGGTTCACAGTTTTTTCTGGGCACATAGCCAAAAATTGCAGTTGCTAATTGCATCAATTTCCCTGTTCTCTCTTCTGTAAAATCACTTCATTAGAGGAGTTGGTTAAATTCAGGAAGTGCTCCAGTTCCTGGCCATATCTCATTTGGCAAAGACTTGCAGATAAAAGTGCAGTGCAGCTTCTCCCAGGTCCTGTGCCTGTGCAGGGCGTGCCTGTTTACACAGCCACACCACAGCAGATGCAATCATATCAGCGTGAGATAATGGAACCGGTATCGCTTCATTTATGAGGCTGAACTGCTCCTTTATGGTCACCTGGAGCTGGGACAGCTGCCTCCATGCTATGGGATGTTTGTTGTCTCTCAGAATATGAATATTTAGTGAAGATGGCCCTTAGCACGTGTACGTTTCCTCAGGAGCTGCTCGAGCACGCTGCCAATAAACCTGATTTCAGCAGGATTTGCTGACATGGCTAAAAAGGCACTGCCAAGATCCTACATCCAATTAACTTATTCTGCACCTCATACAGTAAGTTAGAGAAATTGGTGTGAATGTCACCATAAATTACTACAGAAATGCAAGTCATTGGAGTGTGATCCTTGAGTTCAACAYGTCCTGAACATCTAAAGAGTTACTGAGAACATCTGCTGTCTGTCACACATATGTTAGGGTCACCAAGAACTCCTAAACTTTAGGAAAAGCAACAARTAGACAAAAAAAGAGCAGTTTGGTGGTAAATGAGGTTGAGTGGTCACCAAAATGGGCAACAATGCTAGATGATAATGATGACTCTATGATTCATTCTACGTCCTGGAAAAAAGATGTTTTCCAACCTTTAAAGTCAAGTTCTATGAAATTACAGTGATCAAGAGAACTATAAGGGGAAAACAAAAATATACTCTTAGTTGGGATTGTATCAGACATAAGGACAAATACAATTTGGTTTTGTTCATGTTTCTAGCAGAGTTGGGAGTCCACCACACTGTAACAGTGCCTCCCTGGGTGGAGAGTGTCAGACCAGCTCCTAACCAAACAGCTTATCCTGTAAGGATAGGCAGGCAGACATAGAGAAAACCTTTAATTAAACCAAAAGAACTTGAACACGTTCTTCCTTCTGGTCCTGGTTCTATTCAGTCACTACAACTSCCATGAATAGAAAGCAAAGATAGCAAGAAGAGCAATAGGACTATCATATTATGGAAAAAGGTCAGTCCTGTTAATACCCACAAAAGCAACTCAATTTCCAAACTTTGAGGAATTTAGTTAATCTATTAATCTGGTCACCCTCCCAGAGATACACGTAGCCTTACCTACCAGGCACTGCACTCCTTCCCAGCTATGGAAGCCCTGGGCTGCTACCACAGCACTAGGGCTGGGAATGATGGTGCCACCCAGTTTATTGAATGTAGCCATTTCTGAGAAACTGATAAAATATTTCCTGAGTGAGAGATTTGCATTTCTGAGCCCATAGCACAGTGCCAGACCCAACTGCTCAGAGATGTTCCTTTGAGATAATCAAATATTTAGCAGCTGCTGCTGCAGCAAACACCACATTAGGCCACATCTCTCAAAGTGGGGCTCTTCCTCTGTCAGACACCCCCACAGGAGTGGGACTCCTCCAAAGGACAGCCAAAGCCACAGGAAGCACATGGGTTTCATCCAGGGCTGTCTGGGAAGAAGGGCTGGTGCTCTGGTACCAGGAAGAGGGGAAGAGCTGTTTGTTTACATGAGGACAGTGCCCTSTGAGTGTTTTGATTCTTTACTGTATAATTTCAGTGAGTAGGTTGGTATTTTTAACTGTCAAACACTCAGCAGCTTGAATTGAATAATTGATTTATTCTCTATAAAACTTCTACGCTTACATTCCTTACTGGAGAGCACTGTACTTAAAGGACCAGACTCCCTCTCTGGGACTTGCACTTCTTCTGTATTTCTTTTCCCACGCAGGAGCTGCTGTTCCAAGAAATGAATGAACAATTTACTGGCTGAACTTAGCATTTTCATCTTATCTGTGAATTAAGCTAAGGGTTTTCTCCAACACATAAATTATTGGGAACTCTTTGTCATAATCATGTGGGAAATATGTCTCCATTTACAGGATTGATGAGCAATTCACTGAAGGTGTTGCAAGTCATACTGCTTGCATGCCAGGGAACAGTCAGCTCAAATAACCATCGCTGCAAATTCAAAATTTTCTTCTAGAAAAATGTTATTTTTCRTCATTTGTTGTTATGTGATCCTAGACCAGGACTTCCTGACTCCTCCCAAGATTTAAAGTTCCATTTTTTCCTAAAATACCACCTCMCAGCTGCTCCCCTTCCTACACCTGGTGGAACTTGGGTCAGACACAGCTCTATCAGAGACACCTTGCTCTGACTCTGCAGCTGGGACYTCTCCAAGAGTTTATGGTGCCTTTCGTGGAGGAAGCTGCTCTGCTGGTGCCAGCAGAACTTCAGCCTCTCTTACTCTGAGGATGCATTTTAAGGGTAAAGAATTCAGTTTCTTAAAGCAGGAACTATGGATTAAAGTGCAGAATTGATGCCAGAAGAAAATATTTATGAAGTGCATATTCCTCAAGCCAAGAAGGAAACATGTCAGACCAAAACTTTGAAAACAGAAATTTCAATAGAAGTGATTTATAAATTAACTATTAAATGTTAAAGTGAAGCTGGCTATGATGCTGAAGTGACAGACCTGTAAGGCAGGGTGCAGGCTTRTATGAGGAGATAAAATCATCTGTTCTGTTGTTAGACTGGTCTGTGAGGTAGCACCAAACAGTCACTACAGAGAACTGTGTGCTCTGGAGAGCTCCAGCCAACAAAAGGGGATGGTGCAGCCTCATTTTGCAGTCTTTGGCAGGAAAAAACAAACTACACGGTGTTACATTCAATCCTCAAGAAACCAAAATGCTTGTGAAGAGGCTACAAAGGATTTCCAGTTAGTTGTAAAATTTATTTTGAAGCTTAGGTGACTCATCATTCAAATTCAAAACCAAATTCTGCCCCATGTGTAAGTAACCAGTGCCTTGAGTTGCATTGTCTCCTGAGAAATACTAACTGGAAATGAAATAATTTAATTTAAAGCTTTACTTTTCTTGTAAAGAAATGTATTTCATTGTCCCATTCACCCAATGGCTTCTAAGCACTTTGTAAGCGTAAAAACGAAATTTCTTCAACATTCCTGAGAGATCAACAGATGGATCCAAAGGCACTTTGAACAGCAGATAAACTAGGCAGTGTGACAAACTTCAGGGGATAACCCTAGAAGGGGGCACAGGCTTTGGGGAGAGGGGTGAGACTCCCACACCCCTGAGTTTCAGGCAGCTGCAGAGGTGTGCAGTTGTCTTCTTTAGCACTGCCCTCATGAACAACCTGGCAGGGCTGTGCCACTTCCCAGGCATGCAGCCTGAATCGTGGYTTGGCTGAGAAATGTGACCAAAAGCACTCCACGCTAACACAGTCTCTCYCAAAATCCTGCAAGCAAGATTGTGTGAGCTGGGAATAAACCTCTGCAGCCGTGSATGGCAGCGACTCTCAACGCTTCCACAGCACACGATAATAGTATTACTGTAAGCAGTGTTTCATGGTCACAAGGGAATGAGCTAATTGCAGACACAGCTCTTGGAGAAGTAATTGCCTTGTGCTCTTTTTACCCTTCTCTGGCTCATTTCTTTCCTCTCCTGTGTGAGTGAGGCCTGAAGCATGATTTCTGAGAGAGGAGGACAAGGTGCTGTGGCAGACCCTACAGCACCTTCCAGCTGGACCAAAAGGCTTTTACAGGACCACAGAATTGCCAAGGCTGGAAGGGACCTTTGGAGATCACCAGTCCAACATCCTGCCAAAGCAGGGTCACCTGGAGCAGGTGGGGTCTGAATGTCTCCAGAGAGGGAGACTCCATGACCTCCCTGGGCAGCTGTTTAGTGCTCTGCCAGCCTCAGGCTGAGGTGGAACTTCTTGTGTTATAATTTGCGGCCACTGTTCCACATCCTGTCACGGGCACCACCAAAAACCTGACGCTTTCAGATATTTTTGTGCATTAATGACATTCCCACTCAGTCTTGTCTCCTCCAGACTTAGCAGGCCCATCTCCCGCAGCCTCTCCTCACGAGGGAGATACCGCTGTGGACAAACCCATGCGCAACCACGCAGCGCAACCCCAGGAGCGCGGACAGGGCGCGGACAGCAGCGGCTCCCTCAGCCACTCAGGGCCCCGGGACTGCGGGGGTGCGGCAGCCCAGCCCCGGGGCAGGCCGTGCCCCTGAGGGGAGGGAAGGGGACGAGCCACCCCCGTGCCCGGCGCTTGCCGCGGCCCGGCTGCCGCGGGGCGGGGCCGCGGGCGGGCCCGGAAGATCCGGGTCGGAGGGGACGGGAAGTCGGGACGTGGCCGCCGCAGCGGAGCAGGAGGCGGAGGGCGGGTGGGAGGCGGTGGAGGAGGAGGAGGATGGCGGCGGTGCTGAGCTCGGACCGGCTCGAGGTCTCGGTGGACGGGCTGACGCTGAGCCCCAACGCCGAGATGCCGCTCTGCGAAGCGCGGCCGGCGCCGGGCGAGGCGGCGGCGGGGCGGGGCCGAGCGGGCCCCGGCTCCCCGGGCGCGGCGGAGGCCGGCGGCGAGGCGGCGGAGGAGGCGGCGCTGAGCCTGGAGCGGCGCTGGGGCTTCGCGCTGGAGGAGCTCTACGGGCTGGCGCTGCGCTTCTTCAAAGGTGAGCCCGGCCCGCACCGCCCCCGCCGGAACCGGGGCAGCTGCCGGCACCAGGGAGCCCCGGGCGGCATCGCCCGGCGGGGTCTGGCCGAGCCCCGAGTGCCCCGAGAGCGGCGGGGGGCGGCCGCAGGAGGGCTCGGTGCGCCGGGGCGAGCAGCGTGTCCCTGCCTGACGCCGGGCGGGAGCCGGGGCGGGAGCAGAGGCTGCCCCGGGCCGCGGTGTGGCACGGCCGGGGGCGGGTGTGCGGCACCCCGCCTGAAACCGGAGCGATGGAGCTCCGTGCCGGGGCCTCGGCAAGGGAAAGCTCTTGGAGGCGGGCGAGGAGCGCTCGCCGTGAGCGGTGCCGTGCCTGCTGCCGGCCCGGATCGCGGCCGGAGATGCTGTGCTCTCTCCTCAGCGTGCCGGCTCCAGGGCTGGCTGTGCTGCTCCAGCACCAGAGGACACAGTCTTGAGCTGTGCCAGGGGAAGTTCAGGTTGGATATCACGAAGAATTTCTGCTCAAAAAGGACGATTGGACATTGGAATGCGCTGCCCAGGAGGTGGTGGAGTCACCGTCCGTGGAGGTSTTTAAGGAAAGAGTGGATGTGGCACTCAGTGCCATGGTCTGATTGGCACAGTGGTGTTGGGTCAGAAGTTGGACTCGATGGTCTCAGAGGTGTTTTCCAACCTAAGTGATTCTATGATTCCGTGTGCCACCATGACCCCAGCAGGCAGCTGTGAATTACCCAGGGTGTAGACCTGGAGTGCTTTTGCTGGGATCCCCTGTTGCCAGGTTTGCTTCTGTGGGAAGATGGATGTGCCTTGCCACACTCCTTTACTGTGGAGGGAGAGGTGGGCTGTGGGGCTTTGAGGGAAGAGCTGTGCTCACGACGCTGAGCACATTTTGAGGGAAGAGCTRTGCTCACGAYGCTGAGCACATTTCAGCCCTGTGTCACTCCTGTGGCTTCCAGGCAGACGCTGCTCCAGGTGGAGCAGGGAGTGCAGCCTCATTCCTGCCCTAGGGAAGGCAAGCTGTGCACTTGGAAAGGTCAGTCTTGTGGCAGTCAGTTGTGAGGTGACCTCCCAGGGAGGCTGCTTCTTCTAAGGGCAAGCACTTGCTGGCAGGTGGAAGCRCTGCTGGAAGGACAAAGCTGTCTTTCTTCACATTGGCACATTGTGCACCTGGTAGTTGTTAGGAGCATGTAAGGCTCTAAGCAGTTTTTTTAAGCCCTGGTTCTTTGACTCTGTTCTGATGCCCTTCCACAAAGTAGTTATTTTGTTAGCATGCTAATATACAGAGGTGTTATTTTTTTAAGCTGTAAAAARCATGAGGGATCATAAGGTCTTATTTTTTTTTTCCTCCTGTATCAGAGCTTATCGGGTTGTGGAAGCGTTGTACTCAGTGTCTTCTTTCTGTAAAGGAAGTTGCTTAAAAGAGTTCTGGTTGTGTTTAATGATGCAGAAAGAAATGTCTCTGCAGCAGCAAATTCCTTGTCTTGGTCAGCTGTGGTCATTTTCTGGTCTTTTTCTGTCTTGGATTGAATATTCTATGGGAACCTGTTTTTACAGTGTRAGCTTGTGTTTACAGTGCAAAAGTTACATGCTGTGAGTGACTTTATCTATATTGTTGCTATGTAGCAATAACCTCTATCTATTATATCACGTTTTAACAGAATTTATGTTCTGGCTTTATCKCCTCTCTAATGATGAAGTCTGTGGGGTGTTACTTGTATGTAGGTTCCAGTTCCTTCCCTTGTGCTCTCTTAGCAATGTTTTTTTTTTGCTGTTGCTGTTCTTTTTAATCAAAACTTAATATCAACATGTTTCAGCTTACTCCCGCTCCTTTTTTAACCTTCTGCAATTTCTTGTAACTCATGGTTGTGCTCATGACATGATAATTTTCCCCATTCAATTGTGTTATCATTCTTTCCAGTGAAAATCTTGTTTCTCTATTCTTGTGGCTGGAGTAACTCACACAAAGTCATTGCCCATCATTTCATCTGTAGATTTTTTTCCTAAAAGTGACATAACACAAAGATTTTTATTTATAGATCTGATGGGGAGCTACAGGAGCTTGCAATACTTGGGTTACTGATTCTGCAAGCCTGTTCTATATCTGCACAGCTCCAAAAATAAGTGGTCTTGTTTCCAAATTATTTTCATGCTGTCAGAACAACTGTGGGAGTGGGCACACTTGGTTAGCAGCCCTGTGCATGCCAAGGAGCAAACAGGGATTCCTCCTGTGCTTCAGGAGAACACAGATCTGTCTGAAGGGTGACCCATCTTAATAGGTCAGTGCTGAGATCTTGTTCCTGACCATTCTTATAAAAATTATGCTGGTAGTTAAGCAGCTTTTTTTCTGCTTCAGTGTGCAGCCCAAGYTGTCTGTAACTCTTGGGGTACTTTTGTCCAAGAGAAGTTGAATCTGATCGAAATACTTTGAGTTTGCTTATTACAGTGAGTGCTTATTACAGTGACTGCCAGTGGTGGCATACTGCAGGTAACAGAGTTGCTGAGACAAGGCAGTGAGAGTGTGTATAAGCAATGAGCAAAACACAACAGAAACTAGGCTAGGATATTGAAGAGACTCAAAAGCTACTTTATTCTGTCTCTGATAAAGACAAATCTGAAGCAGATCTAAAATGCTCGACGCTGGGTCACTTCAGCTGTCAGGCCTTAGGCTGTGCAGGAGATGTGCACTATCTTTTTTCTTTTATTTTTTTAAGATTCATAATGGCTTGTGAAGAGAGCTTTTCAGAATAACAGAAGCATAGAAAATAGATGGTAACAGTGTTCCAGTCCATTTTTCTGTGGGAAACAAGAGCCCTCTTTCCCTTATGCACTCTTTCCCTTCCTGCTCTGTTAAGCCTAGTGCAGGTCAAGCAGAATTTTGGCTGCCATTAAGAAGCAGCTCCACTCTGCTGGATGCAGTGTACAGTGGAGAACAGTCATGTTMCAGTCATTGTACATTTCTTTGTCTCTAGGACTGCCTGTAATTGTGAGCCCTGGGGCATCTGGCCCAGCAGAAGTGTCTCTGATGGCTTCCTCTGCTTGCTGAGCTGGTACAAGTTATGCCAGTGAAGGTAACCTGTTCAAGCTCTCTCCTGAAGCAGGAGAGGGTGGCTTGCATAGATCTCTCCCAGGATCAGCCTGGCTTTGTTGTTTTCCACATCCTGTCATTGAAATACCACTGCACCCAACCTTCAATATATGGCAGTCCCTGAAGTGTTCATGCGCTGTCTAAAGTGATTTGCAGTGCAGCACATCTGAGCAGACAGTACACAAACCATATCATTTTGGTATCTAAAAGCTCTCCTGGAATGTTAAGTACTCTAATTTTCTTTGACTGCTCTAAGTTATTTCCTCTTATCCTAACAAGAATGCATCTTCAACCTCAGCAGAACATCTTTCTCAATTAATTGTTTGACCTCTTTTTTGAGCACTAATTTGATGGTATGATTGTAATTCTTTAGTTAAGTAGGCTCTTGTTGTCAAGAGTATGAAAACCCCTGTAATGTATCTACATTTGTGAAGTTGAGCTTTGATCATATTTAATTGGAAGGGCCAGTCAGTAATTCTTCTGTTGAGGCAGGACATGCTTTCAGGAGGGAAGGATTAGGAGTCTAGGAGTGAGCTGGGCTCTGCAGGCAGCAGTTCAGTCCTCACACTTCTCAGTTTTGGTCTAGCTCATTAAAACGTTGCAAGTGAATAGAATTAACATATGTGACTTCTGATTTTAAAAGCTGTGAGATTAAAARTCACTCTTCACAAATTGTTTTCTAGCTGCTTCTGGATGACTCAGTGCTATCCCAATGGAATTAGGCATTTAGAGTGGGTGAAGTTAGAGTGCAAGGTGCAGCATGATGTGCCGTGTTTCTAATGGAGAAAAAAATCTGAAGTTCCAGGGCAGTAACAGTATCTTGCACAATGCAATCTCTTAAGCATATTTCTTAAACTCCTTTGTGTCTAAATTTGTGGGCTTTTATCAATCCATGTCAATGATACAATGCCATGCAGTGTCATAAACCCCTCACATTACTATTAACAGCTTCATCTTGCTCTTGTGCTTGAAAACTGAGCATCTTCCTGGCCTTGTTGGGTCAGGGATCCCAGTGGCATAGGGAAGGTTGTGCAGCTGCTGTRTTACTGCTGTGCATTTGGATTTTTCAGTGTGTTCCCTGGAGCTCTTTGATGTTCCTCCACTTCCCCCAGCTGTGTGAGGTGTGTGGGTAATGCCTGCTCAAATGGCGCCTTCACGGATGCTTGGATACATTTGGCACTTCTGCTTGTCTAGACACACTAATGCTCTTTTTGGCATATTTGACTCTGCAGATGATTCAGGTCCTCTGGTTCAGTTAAACACCAACAATTCTTGATCTTTGGGGTGATTATACAGTGGTTTGTGCTGTAGAGTTCAACTGCAAAATAGTTAGTGTGAAACTTAACTTCACTGTCTGACTGGCTCCAAGTGTTTTTCTGGTAATTTGCTTCTGASCTACATTATCTACAAGTCACTGAAAGCTTGTCTTGTATTTTTCTCCTCTGTCTTTTCCCCCTCTCTTGTKTAGCTTGTTTGTTGTTCTCCTCTTGGGTCACCATTCTTTGTAAATGCAGATTTTGGCTTCTCACAGTAATTAGGGCGTGAGGTCTGACTTCTCTGTTCTGTGGAAATGCAGATGTGCTGTGCATTTCGTGGGAAATGAAGGTTTTTTTGCTCTAACTCTCCTCAGGAGTGAGTTCAAATACTGATGATGATATCTGGCTTAGGTAGCAGTTTAGTAAGCAAATAGCTGTGTGCTTTGCCAGACAGATGTAGGTACACAGGTTGTGAAAAGTTAACTGTGCTGTAGGGACCCCCTTGAGAATCATGCTTTGCTCAGAAGCCTGGCAGAAATTCAGTGCAGTACCTTTGTCAATGGGCTTGCTTAGTAGCAGCATGCCCCAGGATATTAAGTATTATTTCAAAGTAGTGCTGTTTATTGAGGCTAATGGAAGTGCTTGTTACCTAATAAGTAAATTCTGAGTTGAGTGTAAAGTGTGAAGAGTTGAGAAAAAGCCAAGGGCTCTTTGGTGGGCCTGAGATCAGGAGTTGAAAGCTCACCAGAATGAGGTGATTTGAATCCCTGAAGGATCACAGACTTGTGGTGGGAAGGGACTGCTGGGGATTGTCAGATTTAGCCTCCTTTTCAGTTCAGGCTTCATGACACTTGGGTTTTGAACATCTTCAATCATGGAGGCTGAAAAACTACTCAGGGCCATCAGTTCAAGTGCTCGATCACTTTTCAGTTTAAAAAACAAAAACAACAGCATTWAAAAAACCCCAACAACTTCAAGCGAACAAGCAAAACAAAACCCCATAAAAATGCATGAGTGTTATTTCTTATACTTCATTTTGTGTCAGCTGCCTCTTGTCCTTTCATTGTATGCACTGGGTAAACTCTGGTTCAGTTTTCATATCCCTCCCTCTTTTCTACCCCACCAGATATTTTTGGAAGTAGATATTTTTGGGGAGAAATGCTTCTGTTTCTGAAGCTGGCAGTTATATTTGCTGCAGGGTTGTGTGACACTGGGACAAGAGCAAATACTTGAAATTCTGCAACAGTGATGTGGACTTCCAGGAATKGATAATAAGTAATTAAATATTTGCCTTCCTAATCATTTGATTGTGGCTTCAAAATAAATGACATGCATGTAGTAATTCCTTTTGATGTTTCAGCTGAGTAAGTCCAGCAATGTACTGAACTCTGTCTGTCAAAAATAGAATGTCTTGCTGTGACCTGCAAGCACTTTCCCACTAGGATTGTTTCTGATTTCCAGAAGTGTTTGCTCTGAGTTTTTCAAKACTGTAGTAGGTGTATTTTCTTTCCTCTCTAGTTGTAAGATTCACTTCTTTTCCTGTTAGTAACTGTTCACAAGTGCCAGCCAAGCAATTTTGCAGTATGTGTCAGCCTGAAATTTAGATGTGGACTGTTCAGTTTGGGGCTGTAAACACCTTGCTCTGAAGGAGAGCTGGGAATGAGTGGCAGCTTTGTCCCCAGCTCCCAGTTACATGGAGAGCAGTGCAGTCACAGGAAGTGACCATCTTTTACCTCTGGTAGCAGCTTCCTCATTTCTCTTTCCAAAAGGATATGGTGCTTATTTATTTGTTTTCCTGTTTGAGAAAAATGTCTTTTTCTTAATGAGCAGTGTAGTCACACACTGCAATGCCKGTTCCTTTGATTTGTTTTGACAATTTCAGTGTGTTGAGGTAAGTCCTAGCTGACTAATTCACATATCATTTTAAATCAMTGCAACTATCTTCTTACCAGTAAAAGCATGGTGGGATCCAACTGGGAATGCTTCAGAGGATGTTCCTGTGGAGCCRCTGGAACATTTTCAGGCTTATGTTGCCTTCTTATTGTCAGAGTTCACTGTATCTGTTGGAGCTGATGGAGTCAGCTGCAAGGCTTTTCCTTGTGAGGGGCTGTTCCAGCTGCCTTGGCCAAGGAAAACTCTCCTTGACTCTTAATTTYTCCTCTCTGCAGCTCTCCTTGCCTTCAACCTTGGTTGTTCTGCTTTCATCAATGTGAGGAGCATGAAAGGAGAGCAGTTTATAAAGCTAACATCACATCTTTCTTTGTGGAAATCCTTCCTGTGCACACCAGAGTAGACTTGGCAGACACATTTGAATTCAGTTGAGGTTTTTAAATATTTTGGAGATATAGATCCATATGGTGTGATGTTCAACAAATTAATGTAAATATCTATGTGATGACTGACTGTAGATAGTGGGATGCAAAGCACTCCACACTGAAGTTTTCATTAGCTGAAGTAGATGTGTTGCTTCTGAACAGGTCTATATTTTAAATAGAACTGACTTAATTTGTCTAACCTTTTGTGACTTGACTTTTTTTCTCTTTTTTCATGGTGGAAATCGTGGTAATGGYTATGCAACATACTCATTCATTTTCTGTGCTTAATTAATCACAACAGTGAAAATTTCTTTATTTTTTTTTCCCTGCAGAAAAAGATGGCAAAGCCTTTCACCCAACATACGAAGAAAAGCTCAAACTGGTGGCACTGCACAAGCAGGTTCTGCTGGGACCTTACAACCCTGACACTTGCCCTGAAGTTGGATTCTTTGATGTGCTGGGGAATGATAGAAGGTAAAAGGGCTGGTGCTTTTGTTGGTCTTAACTCTGCTTTTCCTGTGAGGAGATAACCCACATACTTGTAGAAATTGGATGATGTTATCTCAAGTGGAAAGTGAAAGTGGCCTCTTCAAATACATGTAAGAAGTGTGAGTCACAGTTCAGTACAGGAACTAACAGAAGATTATTGGGTTATTTTTTTTCCAACCACACTAGAAGCTGCTCTGCTGGTAGTCCAGTTTCTCATAATGCATTTATGTGCAGGCCCATGTTTCATCCAAACTCCACACCATGGCTACAGCAGGCCAAGGCTTTTGCCAGTGGTAGAAGCGTTCATGACAGCTTGTCCTAACACCAAAGCTAATTTCTGACGTCAGAAAATTAAAACCTGATGCATYCAAACCCTGAGTAAATCTTTAATGAGACCTGGGGAGTCTCARGTATGTGTCTTGTGTTGCTTGCAGCTCAGGCTGCACTTCTCATGTTCATTGTTGCTCTTTTGAGTGTTCTAGAGTGGAGGCAATGTGCAAGACAGCAGTGGTTTTTCTGAGGTGGATCCAGTGCACTGCTTTTGCACAAAAGGATGCAGCTTTTCTTAGAAAGAGCAAGGCTGTTTCTTTCAACTATCTGAAGTGSTGTAATCAATAGTTGTTACCATGTTTGTTCATTCAGGAAAATGAATACTTTTTTTTCTACAAACTAGAGTGGAGGGAAATTTAAAAAATACTTCAGGTTCACTTGTGGCTGGGAAGTTTTTGTACGTAGCTCAGAATTTAAAGTAGGGTTAATGGGATGCATGAAGTTTCATGTAAGAGCTGAGTTATGTCTGTTTGAAAGACAGAAGAAAAGAGAACATTGTGCAGGCAGAAGAGAACATTGTACTGTCTTTGGGAAGAAGTTGTTGGTTCTCTGAAACTGCAAATGATAATGTTTGGTTCCTGGTCTTCCAACTTTTTTTATTTGCTGGGTTGTCAGCACTCACTACTGGCTTAAAAAGAGTTGAGTTTGTTATTTCAGCTGAATTCTCTCTCTCTCAGGAAGGAATGGGCTGCCCTTGGAAACATGTCAAAGCAAAAAGCTATGACAGAATTTGTCAAGCTCCTACATAGGTGCTGCCACTTGTTCTCAACGTATGTCACTTCCCACAAGATAGAGAAAGAAGAGCAAGAAAAGAAAAGGTAACATTTGGGTGCTTTGGTGTTGGCAGCTATGGAGTGTGTAACTCTTGGSCTGCAGACAGGATCACAGCTAGCTGAGGTTGGAGTTGTCTTGGGAAGGGAAATGCTTGAAATGTAGGTGGCTGTGGTACCATTTGATCTCTTTAAGCCTTTTTACTTTGCCRGTAATGGGTGGTTTTTTAGGAGTTTTAAGAATTTTGTTTATACTGTCAGCTGCTTAAGAAGAAATGCTTCACAAAATGTCTGTCCCAATATGTCTGTGGACTAAATATACAGAGAATATTAAATTGTCAGTTTTAAACTTCTCTTCTAATATTGGTTAGGAGCTTGATAAAGGCTGCCTTATTGCTACTTTTAAACCATAGTGTCCACACCATTATTGAACATGTGTGAAAGCTTGGAAAATGTGTTTAAAGCTTCCAGGCATTTTTTTTCTGCRATACAGGTGGCATAGTAACAGGTTAGCATGAATATCAAATTGTAGCACAGAATTTACCTTTGTCATGCTGCTGAGTGCAACAAAACTCTGCAATRATCTGATTTTTTTTGTGTRTGTGTCCAATAAGACACTTCTCCAGGCCAGTTTAAGTATGAGGAGATGGTACCAGACAAAAAGCCTCACTGGGGAGGCAAAAGGTTGCAACATGTTGACAATAACTCATCCTGGGGTTGTGGGAGTGCTGGAATGGCTCATTGAGGGGGTGTTGCAGGAGAGAAGAGGAAGAGCGGAGGCGGCGTGAGGAGGAGGAGCGGGAGCGGTTACAAAAGGAAGAAGAAAAACGGAGGAGGGAAGAGGAGGAGAGACTGAGGAGGGAAGAGGAGGAGAGGAGGAGAATAGAGGAGGAACGGCTTCGGATGGAGCAGCAGAAGTGAGTAGTGGAAACAACACTTAAAAGAAAATAGCTGCCTTGCATTGGAGACAATTGGAATATACAGTTCYAATTATATTTCATTGTTCCCATCACATCCAGATGCTGGAAACACAGATCTGGCTTTGCACATGTAATATTTAATAGAATGGTAAAGCTGTTCCACATCAGTCAGCAACTATTTTCCACCATAAAAATGTCTTTGCAGGGAATGTCTCTGAAGTAGATCCAATGCTTGCTGTGTAGTGGGTTTGAGGAGGGAGCAAATAATTAAACCACAAGTTTTGCTGCTCGTTTAACGTGGTGAGAGCCAGAGGAGTGTAAGAGACAGACATAAATTTATATATACAATAGAAAGTGTTGCACAGTGCTAAGTGACAAGAAGTGTGGTATGCCTTGAAGTTGAGAGGGTTTTTCACATGAATGGGAGTTGTGTATTAAGTGGTCATAGCAGGTTACAGAGATAAAGAGTTTAGACAGAAAATGAATGTGGGTACCAAGTGTATCTAAACTGGTCATAGTTTGCTGAAAAGCAGTAAATCCTGCTCTTTGGGATATTAGACCAGTCTAATACTGATGCTTTAGAACATGGTTTTTGGGGATGGAAGAAGAGTGAGAAGGAAAGAATTTTTCTTGCAATTGTGTGATGCTTCTTCCTTCCTCTGAAACACTAATAGCTGGTCACTGATGGATGTAACATGAGACAGGTCCTTGATCTATCTTGTCATTTAGCCATAGGATTTCTGTTAGTTCTTTGGAGAGAGGAGAAAAACAGCCTGGGTATATGTAACCCATGTGTTCCTCCTGAAATTTCAGCAGTTGAGTTTACTGGAGATGCAGATGCCCCATCTGGCAGCATTTTTGTTGTTGTTGTTCCTGAATTAGGCCACTGTCAGTCATGTTTTTTGTATTTGTTTGTATGCTAACCAGGAAAACTAAGATAGCTATGTGGTGTGTTTTTCTTAGATTCACCAAAAGGCATTGGTGAAGCAGGTTTGTTCCTACCAATATTTATAGGAGGTCTGCTGGAAGGATGGTTTCTGGAAAAAGCATATGTGGGTTTTTTCCCTTGCCTGTTTGATAAATTTAGTCATGTGGGTTTTGTGTAGCACTACCTCTTTATCAGACTGCAGATTGAAATTGTGGTTGTTTTAACATTTGATGTTTCCAAGCAATGGGTACAAAACGTTGCTCCCTTCTTCATGTTCTCAGCGTATTTTTAGGCAAAACTCACGTCCGGGTTCTGCTCCATTACGTAGATTCATTTTAATTGGGTTTTGCAGAATGGAATTAAGAGCTGTAAGTGGCCTCAGAGGCAGCTCAGTGCAGGGATTTCCCAGTGCCTGAGCTGTGGGTGAGGTGTGTGCTGTGTGTGCTGTGCAGGCAGCAGATCATGGCAGCGCTGAACTCGCAGACGGCCGTGCAGTTCCAGCAGTACGCGGCGCAGCAGTACCCCGGCAACTTCGAGCAGCAGCAGCTCCTCATCCGCCAGCTCCAGGAGCAGCACTACCAGCAGTACATGCAGCAGCTCTACCAGGTGCAGCTGGCACAGCAGCAGGTATGGCTGGCCAGCCTGGCCTCTGTGTCCCTGGGGAGCTTGGGCTCTGTGTCACCGGGGAACCTGAGCTCTGTCCCAGGCTGTCACTGGGGACGTGGGCTTTGTGTCMCTGGGAACCTGGGCTCTGTGTCCCAGGCTGTCACTGGGAGATGTGGGCTCTATGTCCCAGGCTGTCACTGGGAGATGTGGGCTTTGTGTCACTGGGGAACGTGGGCTCTGTGTCCCAGGCTGTCACTGGGAACCTGGGCTTTGTGTCACTGGGAACCTGGGCTTTGTGTCCCAGGCTGTCACTGGGAANCTGGGAACCTGGGCTTTGTGTCCCAGGCTGTCACTGGGAACGTGGGCTTTGTGTCACTGGGAACCTGGGCTTTGTGTCCCAGGCTGTCACTGGGAGATGTGGGCTCTATGTCCCAGGCTGTCACTGGGAACYTGGGCTTTGTGTCACTGGGAGGTGTGGGCTCTATGTCCCAGGCTGTCATTGGGGAACCTGGGCTCTGTGTCACTGGGGAACSTGGGCTCTGTGTCCCAGGCTGTCACTGGGAACCTGGGTTTTGTGTCACTGGGAACCTGGCCTTTGTGTCACTGGGAGATGTGGGCTTTGTGTCCCAGGCTGTCATTGGGGAACGTGGGATTTGTGTCCCTGGGAACCTGGGCTCTGTGTCCCAGGCTGTCCCTGGGGAACCTGAGCTCTGTGTCCCAGGCTGTCCCTGGGATACATTAACTTGTCTGCTGTTACCTCCTTGGAAGGACAGTTGCCACAGGGAGAGCTCCCCTGCTAGTGACTAATGCTGCTTCAGATTCAAACACCAAAGCCCCTTTATTTGTTTCATCTTTTGGAGTAGTTTTCTGAAGCAGCTGTTAATTAAGAGAACACTCAGCATTCTTTACTAATGACTTGGTTCAATATAATTATTAGAGATGAAATGTGAGCTGCTCTGCTGCAGTGTTGGTGATGTGTGTGTGTAATTTAATGACACACCAGTGCCTCTGAGCATGACAGATAYTGTATTTGCAAGGAATGCCCTGRTGAAGGCAGGAATGATGCATTTGGCTCTAYGTTTTTAGAAGGTTAACTTAYTACTATGTTTTTAGAAKGTTAATTTTTTACTTTATAATACTACATTTTATTAAAGAATACTATACTAAAGAATACCAAAAAATTACTTACTGAATGTTAAAAAGATAATAATAAAAACTTGTAACTCTTTTTAGAATCCTAACACAGCTTAGTACTAATTACTAACAGTTAATAACTAATAACTTACAGTTAATACAGTACTAATAACTTAGTTGATGAGTTAAAACAACTCACACTAAAAACTAATTAAACAATTACCTGTAMGTAAACAATTTCTAAACACATTTTACACAAGAACACAACACAAAAAAAACCCAAATGAGATTAAAATTGGGGTTTTTTTTTCTCTAAAGCTTCTCAGCTTCCCAAGAGAAAAATCCTAAACAAAAAAAAATTTAAAAATATATATAAATGCCACAAACAGACCTCTTCAGGTGACTCTCCTGCAGATCAGTGCACATGCAGCACTGTAGCATCACTGCTGGCTTGGAGGTTGCTTCACCCTGCCAGCCTGAGCACTGCTGACTTCTCTCTCCTCCTGCTCCTGCTGCCTGACTTCGTCACATACTAATTAATACCTGGTGAAGCTGCTTGCCTGCAAGAAGCTGCTCATGATTTGGGTGGGAGGACAGCCTGAGCTTTGTACTTGAGCTAAAGACCTACAGTTCAGTAACTGATTTAGGTCATTTGTATTTTGTGGAGGCTGATGCTCTCAGTAAACAAATGTCCAAGGGAGGGAGGGAACCTCATGAAGTTCAACAATGCCCCTCATCCCAGGAAGRGTTCATGGGCAGGTCTGATGGAGCTTTGAGCAGCCTGGTCTAGTGGAAGGTGTCCATTCCCATGGCAGGAGYGGGGATCTGGATGATCTTTATAGCTTCCTTCTAAGCCAAACCACAACTGGATGGAGCTGAGGTGGTGTAGGACAGACAGAGACTTTCTGCCCTGTKATAATTACTCTTTGGGCTTCCCTCCTGTAGCTTCTGTAACACTTCTGAGGAAYACTTTATTGGGATGCCTGTGAGTCAGGTGCACTGGGATCTGTTAGTGCAGTTAGGAGGTGCTGTTCTGCTTACAGGTCAGCTTCTGATGCAATTAATCTTGGACAGGCTGTGTGCAATAGCTATGTAGAAAAGTTCACACCACCTTTCTCTCAGTGCACCAAACTGCTGTAGTAGATAGTGAAATCTGGACAGCATCTGTGCAATTGGCTTAAATTTGAAATCTTAACTGATATTTTTTCTACATTGTCTTCATATTCCTGCAGGATACCTATATTCCATTTGCTCATCAAAATCTTGTGATGATTAGGTTATCCTTTAAAGTGCCACTGTCACTTATATCTTTTCCCTGTCCCCCAAAAAAAAAGCTTGTGTTGTCTCTCTGGGCTGGCAACAAGGGACAGGGAGGTTGCTCAAGAGAGTTCTCTGTTTGATTCATAAATTGGCAAGTAGCTCACAGACCTTCRATAGTCAGCTCTTCTTGGACCTGGATGAGCTCAGCCTGGATGGAACCCTTCCAGCCAGCAAAAAAAGCAAAAAGCAAAAAACCAAAACCAAACAAACAAAAAAAACCCCAACAAAACAAAAAAGCAAACAAATCACACTTCCAACTTTGATAGAAATGTTATAGCAATGAAAAACTTCCATAGTTAAGTGCAAGAGTTTGTGTGTACCATAATTCATTTGAAAGTTGAATTTTTTTTTGTTCAGGTTGTATCCACCAGCCTAGAACCAAGTGACTTCCCATCCCTTGGGACTGAGCAGATGTAACTGGTTAATGTGTGCTGCTTTTGGGTCAAGGGRTTAAATTGTCTTTATACCTTCTGCTGGAAGGTATCAAACTGGCATCTTGGGAGGGTTTGGTTGTACTTGACTTAAATTCCTGTTGTTGTTTTAGGCAGCTTTACAGAAGCAGCAGGATGCAGTGGTGGCAGCAACAGGGACACCCCTGACTACTGCATCAAAGGTGAMCAGCCCTGCCCCAGGGGACACCCCATCCATTAATGGGCAGGCCAGTGCTCATGCAGACAGCCCTGAAAAAGAGTTGGATCCAGAGGTTTTGGAAGAAGCACTGGAGAACGGACCAAAAGGTGGGACTAGCTGAATTTCTTACTTAAAAATAAATACCAAAAGCCTTTTTTTAGGGTTCAGGTGTCTAAAGTAGGGTTACTGTGGTTCTTTGTTTGGCTTCATTTGCCTGTGGAAAAGCTGGGTTTGATTCCTGGGGCTGCTGTCTCTGATGGGAGGATAATATTGCATAGGCAAAGCTCAGCTTTGGGAGGGGAGGGAAAGAGGAAGCAGCAAAAGCATTTCAGCAAAGTTGATGGGATCCAGAACCTCCTGCCACTCTAGACTTGAGGGAAAGGGGCATAAAAGTTCTAGCACAGAGCTGTTCTGGGCAGAAATATGCTCAGTTTTACTTRAACTGGGTCAGAGCTGGTTAAAGATCTTCTAGTAAAGGATTCTGTGCAGTATAACCTGTMACCTGTAGCAGCACATTTACCTTCTGAGGCTTTTGTGCATAGGCTTTAAATGTGCTGGATGGGTGAATTGGTAGCATTTAGTAGTGTTATAACTAAATTTGCACTGGYTCATGCATCCTTTCAGAGATGAAACTTACTTCTTCTGTTAAAAAAAAATCAACTTTAATGCTTGGGGCCCACAGGTGCTCCTCAGGCACACACTTAAGGATGCAGCATAAATAACTGCAACAAAGCCTAACTGGAGTATTTCCTCCCCTGTCTCCAGACTCTGTCCCAGTGATTGCTGCCCCATCCATGTGGACACGACCCCAGATCAAAGACTTCAAGGAGAAAATCCGTCAGGATGCAGACTCTGTGATCACAGTGGGCCGAGGAGAAGTGGTCACAGTCAGAGTCCCAACTCATGAAGAGGGGTCCTACCTCTTTTGGGAGTTTGCTACAGACAATTATGACATTGGTTTTGGGGTGTATTTTGAATGGACAGACTCCCCTAATACTGCAGTCAGTGTGCATGTCAGCGAGTCCAGTGACGATGAGGAGGAAGAGGAAGGTAAGCATGTTAATGTCTGTAAACTGTCAGGCTTTGCTGCTGTGAGGGAAACCCCCACTGATGGTCATGTGGAATCTCCTGCTTTCCCTGGCTTCCATCTGCCTGCAGTCATGCTTTCAATTTTGAACAGCAGCTGCAGTTCCACAATAACTTCAGTCCCCTCCTTGGGTCCAAAGCAGCTGAGGCTGGGGAAATCCTTTTCCTAAGTCAGCTCTTCAGTAAACTGAAACCCATGGTGTGACACAGCACAGTGGATCTGCACTCTGACACCTTGGGAGCAATCCTGTCCTGCTGTTCAAGAGGTGTTTCTAGGGAGGAAGTTTCCTTGAGGCTGCAGCAAAACAGCCTCAGAGAGCAAGTGCTGCCAGTGGCCTTTGTCTGTGGAGGAGTCCAACATACCACCACAAAAATGTTTTGAAATGAGCATGTGATTTGCTTGGAAGGAGCTGCCCTGACCTAGGAAGCAGTGGCTTTTTGGGAGTCACTACCAAGTAATGGCACATCAGTGATGGGTGATTGTCATACTGAAAACTGGAGTTTGGCATCTCCACAAACTCACCTGGCTGGGCTGAGGAGATGGGTGTGGTGAGTTTTAATATCAAACTGCTAAAATCATGATAAAGTGAGCATGCTTGCTGTTCCTCCTGATTCTGGTTGCTTCAGTCCCAGCCTTGGTATGAATCCCTGTGACTCCTCTCATTCCTGAACTGACAAAGAGGGCTTTGTCCCCTAGAGATTAGTCTGGCTTGCCTTCATAAAGCATCCACCCATGTTCACTGACACCTCTTTTTTTCCTTGCAGAGAATACTAGCAGTGAAGAAAAAGCCAAAAAGAATGCCAACAAGCCTCAGCTAGATGAAATAGTGCCTGTGTACAGACGAGACTGTCACGAAGAAGTGTATGCTGGCAGCCACCAGTACCCAGGGAGAGGAGTTTATCTTCTTAAATTTGACAACTCCTACTCTCTATGGAGGTCAAAAACAGTTTACTACAGAGTTTATTATACTAGATAAAGGTGTGGCTGTGTCTGAGGCTGGGCTGTGCAGAAGATGTCATTTTATTTGGAATTTTCTTCAAGCATAATGGATCCTTTTGAGTCTGTGTTTCATCCTGTCTGTATCTGTATGGTTTGTGTGAACTTTTAACAAGTAGACACTGGGATCTTCCTGCTCCATGACACTAATGCATATTGCATTGGGCTTAACACAGGATCTCCCTAACCTTTTTGGGGATTGGAGCCATTGGCTCCAGTGCTGAGGTCACATCCATTGCACTTGTTAGAGCCTCATGAAAAAGGGGGAGGAAGTTGCTGGCTCACTGGCTGGGTGATCTGATGTTTCCAGGTCTGGATGCCTTGAATAACTCGTTGATGGTTAATTTAAAGGTCCCATCAGTAACTGGTAGATTTGGATGCAGTTTGCTTTGTAGCAAGTTTCTCTTAACTGTAATTGAATGTCAGATTTTTTACACCATTAAAACTTGAAACTTTGAGTTTATGCAGTTTAGAAACAAGTTGTCTCACTTCTGTCCTCATCAAAGAAGAAACATTCAGTTCCTTAAAGCAGTGTAGTGTGTAAGGCAAGGATCAACAACGTCCTGAAAGTACAGCAAACAAAYTCTTCTGAAGGCATAAGCTGATTGATGTTTAGAAGTATGTGTAACAAGAAAAACTTTTATCTCTGCCCCACTGATAACCCTAGAATAAAAGTCATATTTTGATACAATTGACTTTGAACAGGACACAGACTACTCCTGAGTTTAATGGGGTTTTTAATGGGGTAGACTAAAACAACTTCAAGGCTACCAACTTGAAACCGGTTTTGTAATACCTGAATACACATGTTGTGCATCTGGAGAGCAGTCAGTCACTTTGACAGAGTATAGGAGTTAATGTTGCACTAATGATGGAAATCACTGCCACTCCTTTTTAGTCTGAACTGGTGATGGTGGGGTGCAGACTTTCTGCTTTAATTTGTAGCTGTGGGCAGAAAGGCCAGGTGCACATACAGATCCTTAAGGTAGCTTTAACCTCAGTTTTACATGGTTTGGTTGGGGCATTTGATAGTTCCTAAAGTGAAAAAGCAGTGCAGGTGTCCCTTGGCTTGAGGCTGCAGTAAGAATCCTCTCCCCAGAGCCCAGGGGTGCCTGTTGCAATAATAATTTGTGCAAGTGCTCTCTGCATGGGTGATGCACCTTGTTACTGAGGGGAAATAAATGGTTGCTTTGGGTCTCAGAGCAGCTCTTGCAGTCAGGCTCCCCCTGATCAGCTGCAGCATGAGCAGTTCCATGGCAGATGATGCTGGGCTGGCAGGGTTTGTGTGAACGGTCACTTTGTACATACATGATACTTTCCTTTGCTCATACCRACCATGGAGATACTTCTCCTAGAGTGCTTAACTTGTCATCTTGCTTTTTGGGTCAGCAACACCTTACCAGCTTACAGCTAGTTAGTGCTGCTTTATCCAAAAACACTGTACAATGTTCTGCTCTTGTGTACATACAGTATATAAACCATGAATTTAGAAAGTACCTTGCTTTTAAAGAAAACTGTATTTAATGTAAAAAAAAAAAAGAAAAACAACAAAAAAAACCTTTTAAAAAGGCAGGCACTAATATATTTCTTCTGGTCTTCAAATTACTTTTTCTTTTTTATTCTTTGTCCATACAAAAATGTTACAACTTCTTCCTTTAAGAATATCTGTTCTTGGGAGCAGTGTTTGTTGCTTTAAGTGGCAGCACTTACTGTCATGTGTTGGATGCTAGAACTTCTACATTTTCAGACTTTTTTTTTATTGCCTCTGGCTGTTGATAGTACAGTACAAGTGCGATTTCAAGATACCTTGAGATAGTATTTAATCCTAATTAAAAGACATTTATCTGTAATGCTGTTGGCTTTTTATTAATTTGCAAACCTTGGCATTGCTGCGTATGGCTCTGSAGCTGAGATAAGCTTGTCATCATCTCTCCCATGTCCAGAGGTGCAGCAGCAGGCTCACACTGTGGTCAGAGGCTCTGCCCAGGAATGTCTCTGGCTCCCTGCATGGGGCCCTCTGTCAGTACTGGGAGAGCCCAACCTGAACTGCAGAGTCTCTTGGGGTTTTGAGGGGGTAGCAGAAGGGGTTGGATGTGGGCAGCTGAAACCTGTAAGCTCTCTCCTCCAAGAGAGTCCTGAAATCCCTCCCCTGGAGGGCAAGACAGGACCATGCAYGGTTTAGAGTGAACAAGAAGAAAAGCAAGGAGCTAGAGGCAAAAAGGCAAGTTATGCTGAGGTTTGTGTCAGTCACTTTTTACTGCTGAGCTGCTTTGCTGCTGGTAAGCAGCTCAGCCTGGAGCTGAGGCCAGGATGTGCCCTAATTTGGCCCCAGAGTTCACCTGGGGAGCAGAATTCTCTTCAGAGAGAACAAAGCAAGTGCTGTGCTATGAGAAGTAAGATGCTGAGAAGTTCAGTGTAGCACAGTCTGGGTATGCTGCAAGCTAATTTCACAGAAAACGTGCAAGGGCATTGAAAACCAGAGTAATTACAGCAGCAAGCCTGCCCCAGTTGAGCCTATTTTACCTGTCATGCATGAATAAATTCCCCTTTCCCCAGTTAGAAGGGAAGCTCCTCACAGCTCACTTTGGGCAGCTCCCTTCCACGGGAGTTACTACAAACACTTTGTGTGATGAACAGAGTCACTGGCGGTGGCACCAGGTGACACAACATCACCAGCTTGACACAGCTCAGCTCTGAATACACTGGCCCTTTGAGAAAAGCTAATCCCAGGGAGAAAACAGTGTTAGAACAGGTGCTTGGAGGCACTTTGGTGGGAGACAGCAAGGCAGGGTCTTCCTTGGCTCTGCTCTCCCAGAAGGAGAAGCAGTGAGCTCAAAACTTCCTACTGAAGCCACTTGTCTGCTCTGTGCCGTTATCCTTGCTCATCCCCTCTGCTGTCCTTCCCACCCCYTGGCTTTGGGCACTTTCTGCCTTGTGCTGTGCCAGTCACAGATGAGAGGCTGTGGTTTGGAACAGCTGGATGCAGCCTTTGGGGTCACTGTGGTGGGCAGGGTCAGCACAGTCATGGCTCTGCTGTCAAGGGGACAATTTAAGGGCTGGGTCACTGCTTTGTTTGCCACAGAGATGTGCAAGTCCCTGTGCTAGCACTGGGACTGTCACCCATGCTCTGTGACAGCAGCACCCCTGCCCTGCGCTCTGCTGTGACCCACAGCTGGGTTCAGAGGGCAGGTCACAAATGTCAGCTGTACCTGCTTTTGGCTACTTTGCTTCAAAGAATAGAACTTGTAAACTCACACCTCAGCTACACCCACCACCATGTGCTGGAAGATTAAGCAAGGCAAGAAATGCCATCCCAAATCTGTCCCCAAATACTGCTCCTCTGAGGCCTGCCCCTTGGACATCAAGAGTTTTACTGAAACATCAGACTGGCTTGAAGAAATACATTTAACTGCTTGGACTAGTATAGATACAGATATGGCCGTGCAATATAGGTAAAAAGTGATCATCTGGTATCCTAAAAATAAGGAACTTGTAAGGAGTGAGGAAAAACAAGGCAACACTGGTTCTCTATAATAATTTCTTCTCCCAGCCCTTGTTTGCATCTTGTGCCATCTCCATTGTGAAGCTGGTGAGAAACCTGCTCCTTTTGTTCAGGGGGTCAACACTGGCATGGCTTGCTGGTGATCAGGTTTGGAGGAGTAATTCCTTATTTCAGCCTCCACTTCTCTGGAGTTTGGTGTTTTCCCCAGTGCTGGAGTTCACCTTTTGTGCAGATCTGTTTTAAGGGAGCAGCTGCTGGGTGATGGGCACTGCTCTCACCTGCCCTGCAGCAGCAGGATCTCTGATGTTTCATCTCTCTCAGTGCATTTGAGCAAAAATTCCCCTTGGCTCTGCTCCCCTGAGTGGGAAAAGCCAATTCCCTTGGCCTGGACAGTTCCCCACTCCCTTTCCCCMGGGATGTCTGAGCTGCTGTGCCCCCCTCCAGCCCTGCTTGCAGCTCCTTCCCTGCTGTGGCTGCATCCCCTGGCTGGGCAGAAATGTCCTGGGGAAGGACATCCAGGGCTGCTGGCACCTTGTCTGCCCAGGAATGCCCAAGCACAGGCTCTCCCCCTGTCCTCCAGGCTCTCTGGGTGGCCTGGGGGCAGGAGAGCAGCCCCTGCTCACCYAGCAGCACAAATGCTTGGCCTGTGCCACCACCCTCAGTGAAATACCTGCACGGTCATTRGGGCAGGCACAGGGAGCCTGGAACAGCCTTTAGGGAATGTGGGAACTGGCTGTCCTCTAGGGACTGTTATAGGTAATATAAAAGAAAGAAAAAATTAATAGTAAAGAAAGAAAGCCAAAATAATAATAATAATAATAAATTTAATTTATTTTACTAATAAATACAATAATAATTATTATTTTTGCTTGATGCTTGTTGAGTTTGGCCCTGGCTTGAAGAGAACAGAGGTTTTTAGTGTTTAAAAGAGAAGAAAGTGACACTAAAGCTTGGATTGCTCCATGCCCAGGGGAAGTGACTTCCTGCAGGCCTGGTGATGGGAAGAACAAGGCAGGAAGCAGAACCAGCTGTCCCCCAGGCAGTGCCCCAGGGCTGGGCTCCAGGAGCATCCCAGCACACAAACCACCCCTGCCCAGCCAGCCACGGCCCACAAATGTCCCCTTTGGCCTGATGTGTCCCTCAGAGGGGACCCAAAAACCTGCAGGAAYCCAAGGTGGGGTGAACTGGGTGACCCCAGGTGGGGCAGCACTGAGGGGAAGCACCATCCTTGTGCAGGCACCTTCTGCAGGTAAAGCTGTGATAGAGTGAGATAGAGATAGACCTGAGATAGAGAT
>JACDOX010000086.1:2025456-2052491 GCA_014549065.1 Cardinalis cardinalis | reverse complement strand
GCCCATCCGAGCTTTTTTTGCGCGTTAAAAGGGGGGAGCCATTCCCGCTGAGGCACAGCCGGGGCCGGTGCTGTCCCCAGGGAGGTGACAGCCGCTGCAGGTGACACACCTGATCCCCCGGGCAGGGCCCGCCCCTGGCCCCGGCTCCCGAGCGGCGCCTGCATCCCCCAAACTCCGGCATCGCGCCGGGAGCTGCTGGCCRGGCCATTAGATGGGGCTGTGGCTCCAGAATCGGCATTTGGCTTCCAGGCTCCCAGCAGGAGCCGCCCGGGGTCAGCAGGAAATCCTGAGCATCCCTGCCGTGCCCTGAGCCAGGGGATGGGCTCCTGTGGGATGCACAGGAATGGGATGCAGAGGGATGGGATGCACAGGGATGGGATGCACAGGGACAGGATGCAGAGGGATGGGATGCACAGGGATGGGATGCACAGGGACAGGATGCAGAGGGATGAGATGCACAGGGACGGGATGCACAGGGATGGGATGCACAGGGACGGGATGCAGAGGGATGGGATGCACAGGGATGGGATGCACAGGGACGGGATGCACAAGGATGGGATGCACAGGGATGGGAGCCCCGCGGGGTCTCTGAGGAGCTCAGGTGTGAGGAGTCAGCAGATCTCCGCTCCTGGTGTTGCAGTTTATCCACCTCCATCCCCCTGTGTGAAAAAATGTGTATTTCATGATTGGCTTTTTGCAAATATTCAAATGAATATTAYATGTGTTGTGTTAGAGAGTGATGCTGTGTTAATTTTCTTAAGTAGTGTGTTAAATAGAGTTTTAGGTTATAACATAATGTTAAAATAGAAACTTTGTGTGTGGGATGTATTGTAAAGAGAGGAATGAGGTACTCCCACTGAGATAGCAGCCCCAGGACACCAAAATCTTTCAGAGAAAAAGAATTTATTGCCCTCGTATCAGAAGAAATGAACTTCTTCCTGCCCCTCTCAGCCCAGAAGATGCCGTCAGGATTCAGAGGAAGGAGCTGACACTGACCAGACAGAATTCTGTGTTTGAATGGAATTTATGCATCATGGATGAGGTGTATGAATATGCAACAGGCTGTTGCTTTTAAGAGTTAATCCTCTGTTAACGTGGGTCCTTTTTCGGGCTTATTTCACCCAGAAAGAGGTACCCGGACTGTCTGTAACTCTTTGTTTCTATTGTCTCATATTGTCCTAATCCTAATTGCCCAAATTTTTATTACTCTAATMGTATTACTATTTTTATAACCATTTTATTACTATTAAACTTTTAAAATTTTAAAACCAAGCGATTGGTGTTTTTCACACCCTGTAACATCCCTTGGATTTCCCTGTTGTGGCACGCAGATCCCAGAGATGGGAAATGATCCTGGATCCCAGAGATGGGAAATGATCCTGGATCCCAGAGATGGGAAATGACCCTGGATCCCAGAGATGGGAAATGACCCTGGATCCCAGAAACACATGGCCAAGGCAGTGCTAATCTGCCCACGGGCTCTTTTGGCTGCCAGAAGAGTCTCAGCAGCTCCTGGCCTAAACCACAGAGCTGTCGAGGCTGCAGGTGCTGGAAAAATGTTTAGGGAGGAAAAAAAGTCCTGCTGAAGACTTTGAAGCTCCAAAATAYTGCTCCAAGCTGAGCAATCCCTGTGGGAACCAGCACGTCCATGGGCACTGCTGGGGGGATGGAACAGGGACCAGAGCTTGCCCGGGGATTTCCAAGCCACAGCGAGACCCCTTTGCCATGGGGCTATCCCATCCCATCCCATCCCATCCCATCCCATCCCATCCCATCCCATCCCATCCCATCCCATCCCATCCCATCCCATCCCTTTTGCAAGCTCAGGAGCCCCTGGGGTTCTGGAGGAGATTTCAGGCGGAGGAGCTGGGCTGGCCCTTGTCCCATCGGCATCTCTGCTGCCACGGTGGGAATTTCTGGATCAAGGACCACAAGACCAAGCTGCAGGCACRGCCATTGGCCTCCTCCCTGCACAGGCACATTCTGTGCAGCAGAAATTCCCTTTCCAGCAGGTAAATTGCTGTCCCTTCAAGGGCAGGAGCACCCAGGAGCAGCTGCTGGCAACGCTGCCAGAAAGCACCGGGATTTTTGGCAGCTCCCACATCCTGCTATTGGAGGGAATGAAGCCATTTATCCAGGAGGGGAAGAAGAAGGGATGCCCTCAGGCTGCACACAAACCCATTCTGCTCTCCCAACACCTGAATGGGAGGACATTCAGCAGGGCAAGGGCCACCCCAGCCTCTGGGAAGGATGGATCAGCTTGGAGAAGCCCCTGTGCTGCACCAGGACAGCCGCACCATGCCGAGTGGCAATCAAATTCCAGCCCTTCCCATCCTTTAGAAAGCATAACACAGCAGACATGGAAGGCCAAGGCTGCTGAGCAGGCAGCACACGTGGCTGCAGGAGGGGGGGAGCAGGAAAAGAAGGAGGAAGTGGAGACAAAGGATTTCCGCACCATCCCTCCAAAGCGCTTCCTGAGGAAACGCTCGCGGAGAGATCCCAGCCCAGGCTGAGCTGGGCCCACGAGCCCCTGGGGAAAGGGGCTCAACACAGGGAGTGAGGGGGGGGAACTCCCAGCCCACACCCCTGACAGAAGCCAGGCCATCCCTCTGGCTGCCCTGGAGGGCTCCAGACCCTGCCCGGGGCTCAGAGACCCCGGCACAGAGCCCGAGCCCCCTGGGCCTTCAACCCAGCTCTTAGAAAAACAATGACCAACCTTTTTGTGAAGAATTACAAGCTAGGAAAGTTTAAGTAGAATGATAGTGAATTTATCACAGAGTGAAAAAATAGATTTTTGAAGTTTTTTAGCATGGGGGTTCAGGGGGCAAGACGGAGGAATCTGGGTGTGTCCAGCCTTTCTCCTTCTTCTTCTTCTTGGCCTCCATCTTCTGCTGTGATGGTGGCACTTTCGGATTGGTTTAGAGGAGAAGCTCACTGTCTAACATAGGTGATAGGTATTGAGAAGTAATTGTAAATATTGTACATGCAGTTTTTAGTATAAAAAGATAACACCMCCCTGAGGGCGAGCAGAGTGCCTTGGACTCCTGAGTGAATCTCAGCTGGACAGGAGAAAGAATTTYATAGATAAGGAACAATAAACAACCTTGAACAATAAACATCCTTTTATACTACAAACAACATATAACATATTTACCCTGAACTCCCAATACCCATCACCTCTGTTAGACAGTGCACTTCTACTCTAAACCAATCCCAAAGTGCCAACATCACTGCAGAAAATGGAGAACAAGAAGAAGAAGAGGAAAGGCTGGACACACCCAGATTCCTCCATCTTGTCCCCATAACCCCCATACCAAAAATCCTAAAATCTACATTTTCACCCTGTGATCATTTTGTTATTACACTATTCAAACCTSTGTGACTTTCAGGYCCTCATRCAAAGCTGGYAACTTGCTCCAGGGGTCAAAATCAAATCCYCAGGTGCTCTGGGCWGYRTGCCAGGRTCTSYSAGCCCCCGGYGGGGTCCTTGGCAGCTCTGGACACCCAGAGGGATGCRCTGAGTTCTGACACTCCAGGATCCACATCCACATCCCAGCTCAGCACAAAAGCCCTCCCAGCGGCCCAGGGAGCAGCAAACCACCAGCAATGCCTCGGCTCCTCTGTGTGCCTGGAGGGACACCCTCCTTCCAACCCTTTTCTCCAGGAGCAAAGCAGGGAGACAGGCTGGTTCCTTGGGAGTTGAGAAATGTCATGTTGGGATAAAAAACTCAGTCCCAACCCGAGGGGCAGCAAGGCTGGAGCCCCAGGAGATGCTCCTAGTTCCTTGGAGTGATCTGGGAGGAGGCTGGTGCAGCTCCCTGCATCCCCCAGGTGACATTCCACATCCCCCAGCGGCACTGCTGACCCTGCTCAGCTTCTCAGGGCCAGCTGCAGACAGTGCTTTTCCTGCTCCCATGGAAAGTTTTGGATTTAGCTGCCTTAGGAAGCAGAGCTGCGTTTGTTTCCTGGCCCKGCAGCCCCTGGCAAACCCAGCTCCAGAGGCAGGGAGTGACTTCTGCACATTGGAAGGGTGTGTGCTCGGAGCMCCTGGGTGATGATCTGTGTTCTACACATGCAGACATGAAAAATTCTGGATTTTTTTTTTGCTTCCATTAAATTTCTCCTCCTTTTGTGGGCTGTTCATTTCRGGTTCCTGCTGGGTTTTGCAGCTGGCAGCCCCCTGCTCAAGGCTGCTCAGTGAGAGGATTTCATTGGGGTTGGTGGAATAAACCTGTCCCTGTCAGGAGGGAGCATCCCTCACATGTGGGGTGGGAGCAGCCTCTGCCACCACGGGCAGGGTGACACATCAGGGAGCTCTGACACGGGATTCTGCCTTTTTTTCCCCCCTTTTTTCCCTCCCTGATCTGTTTGGCAGTGGATGGTTGATGCCTGCAGTCAGGCTTCATTAGGCAGCTCGTTAGTTAATCATGCCTGCACGTGTGATTTCCCCTGTCCCCATGCATGTGACAAGGGGAGCCGAGGAATCCATGGGAATTATTTAAATCACCCACATCCCAAACTTAAGGCTTAGACACCCTGACAGGCAAAGGAGCATTGATTCACACATCCACCACCTCCTGGCATCCTCCCAGTGCCACTGCTGCACTCCAAAATATTAATAAGCCCCAAAGCAATAGWGGGGAACACTTTAGCCAGTTAGAAGGAGGTGGAGGAGGGGGGTCAAGCATTAATTTGTCAGGAAGATGACAAGATTATTTACATTGTCAGGAAAGCAGCTCATTGAAGCTGCCCTCATGCAAATACTTGGCCGTGCTTTGTTGGCAGAGCAGAAGGCAAAGGGGGCTGGCTGCTCCTGACAGCAACTTGCTGCAGGAGAGTCCCAGCCCCGCTGAGAGGGAATGAAAAGCTCAAGGAAGGGATGTTCTTTTTAAAAAATCTGGGCACAGTGAGAGAGAAGGCATTGCAGCTGCGTGGTTTCCCCCAGCCTGCTGGGCAGCAGGTGCCAGAYGGGAGCTGACAGGATCTGATGGCTGGGAGAGGTTCCCTTCCCCTTCCCACGGTGAGGATCAGCCTGTCCCAGTCCCATTTCTGTGCAGAAGGATGCAGCTGTGGGGATGCCCGGTCTCACCCAGCCCTGCACACGAGTGACACAGGAGCCCCAGCCTGGAGCTGCCCCCAAGGCTTCCCCCAGTGACCCAGGGGCTCCTCCAAGCTTCAGCTGTCAGAGAACCCTCTGAGGGTCCATTTTAAACCTTCAYTGTCTTCATACACAATTCCCTGGTGCTGGGCTTGTGCAGATTCCCAGCAGCCACCCCGCTCTCTGCCTACACCCTGAGCACCCAAGGAATGCATTTATTTTTGGAGGAGACCACATCACCTCCTTGGTGCTCAGTGAAAGGGCTCTGACATCCTCAGGGAAGAGAAACACGAACTTCCAGACACGAACTGCTCTGCTACACTCCCCAGGCAGGCAAGGAAGAGGAGCAGCCCCAAAAAAGCACCACCAGGCACAGCTTGGGCGCCAGGCATGCAGGCAGGACCTGACTTTGCTGCTGGTCCCAGTGGCACTGGGTGCAGATGGGCACTTCCCCACTTGGTCACTTGTAAGGGGAATTGGGAATGTTCTGTTGTTGAATAAAGCTGGAAGCCTCCCCCTCTGAGTGGCGGGAGRGTCAGGGGGGGCTCTGGTGTTCCCTGGTGTCTCAGTTTGGAAAGRCAGGAGTCTGCTAAGGAAGGCAGGAGCCTCCCCTGAAATGGGAAATAAAAAACCCTTCCCACTCCCCCCAAATTGCTATAAATTTTAAATTAAGGGGCTCTCAGGCAAAAAAAAAATGGGAGCAGGAAATAACAGTTAGTTCTTTAATAGGGAAAAGAAAAAAAAAAAAAAGGATACAATAAACAATGCAGTACGCTAGAACAACACTGACAGAGTTAGAACACAACCTGACACCCTGTGGGTCAGGGTGTTGGTAGCAATCCAATTGGAATTGTGGCTGCAGCCCTCCTGGAGTGTCAGGTTCTGCTGGAGCAGGGATCCTGTAGAAAAGGGTGTGGTATTCCTCTGAGGATCCAGTGGAAGAAGAGGCAGCTGCTATTCCTCTGGGAAACCCAGTGGAGCAGCTGTGCTGGTGTTCCAGAATCTCCAGATTATATCCAGGCAGGAATGCTTGGCTCCTCCCCCTGGGCAGAGCATCTCCCAATGAGATGTTATAGCTCTTATCAGCCATGCAGGGACATTCAATGGCTGTTATCAGCAATGTCCCCTCCCAGGGAGGTGTGAATGTGGTCACTCAGAGAGAGAGATAAGGCAAACTGCCCACCTGACAAAGGTAACCTGCCACACACAGATGGAATGGAAAACATCTTGCCTGGCAATCTGGAACACCTGGGGATCCCAGCCCTGTGCCAAGGGATGGGCAGGAGATGGGGCAGCCAGCTGGGAACCCCCCCTGCCCCATTTCACCCCCACATTGGTGCTGCTTGGCACAATTGTGGGCAGCACAATCCTTCAGGAAGGCAGCCTGGATGGGAGCAGCAGGGATGCTCCTCRCACAACCAGGARTGCTGAGCCCCTGAGGACAAACCCAGGAATGCTGAGCCCCTGAGGACAAACCCACAGCCCCCGCTGCAGGGCTGGGCTCCACAGGGCCCCRWGATCCTCAGGGGGAGCATCCCAGGAGGCTGAGCCTGGAAAAGCAGAGGATTTACCCTGGTGGCTGCAGAGCTGCTGGGGCCCCACTCTGTGCACCCACTCAGCTCCCAAATTCCCCCATGGTCCTATTGCCACCACCAGTGTCCCCCCCATCCCAGAGCATCCCCCAGCCCCCTCTGGGATGCTGAACTGCCTGGTTGTGCTGGTAGCTGCTCAGGAGCCAGCAGGAAAAGAGAGGGGGGGAACTGGTGACAAATTTGCTGGCAGCAAAGCTGCTCTGGCCACGACACAGGGTGACTGAGGAGAGGGGATTCCCTCCAGCACCAAGCCCACCTCCATCCCAAAGCTGGCCCCGTGTGGTGGGCTCAGGCTGCAGAGCCTTTCCTGCCATCCAGATCAGTGATCTGCCATTCCTGGAAACTTTACACAGACACCAAACCCCTCACATGACTTCCATGCTTCTCATCTCCCCCTGTCAGCCTTTATATATTTTATATATTTTTTTAAACATATATATATATACATATATATGTGTATATATATATATATGTGTGTGTATGTGTGTGTGTGTATATATATGTATATATATGTGTATATATATGTATATCTATATGTATATCTATATGTATGTATGTATATGTATACGTATACGTATACGTATACGTATATGTATATGTATATGTATATGTATATGTATATGTATATGTATATGTATATGTATATATTTCTATTTCTATTTCTATTTCTATTTCTATTTCTATTTCTATTTATATTTATATTTATATTTATATTTATATTTATATTTATATTTATATTTATATTTATATTTATATTTATATTTATGGATGCATATGCATATATATGTATGTGTATATATTCAAGGGATGCCCCTAGCAGGAAATTTTGCATCCCAAGGAGTAGGGAAACGCCCAGGGAAAACCCAAATCACAAAAATTAGGGGAGGGGTGGGAAGGGGAGGTGATAAGTGCTAAATTCTGGCTCAGGAAGTCAGAGAGACAAGTGAGGGAGCAAGCACAGGTGGATGGAAATGAAAGAGCATTTTTTTGTCTTGTCTCCGAAATCCTGGCCTTTTCCACAGCCAGCATCAGCTGCAGGAGGGAGGTGGGGTGGGGACAGGGAAGGGACAGGGAAGGGACTGGGAAGGGACTGGGAAGGGACTGGGAAAGCAGGAGATCAGCAGTGCATGCACCTGGAGGTCCCTGAAGCAGGCTGCAGTCCCCTGGGGTGACATCCAGATTTTTGTTCCCATCTCTGTCCCACTAAGCTGTACAATAAATTGTGGAGGTTTTATTTAAATTCTGGGCCAATATCTGTGACTTTAGGCCCATTCCTTGCTGTTGCCACCAGGCCCTGCCCATCAGGATGTGCCACTCCAACACAGAGCACAGCAACACCCTGGCCCCCGGGCTGCCACATGGCATATTTGGCATCTTCCCTCCCCACTTAACTAGACAAATATTCTTTCCTTTGATTTGTTTCAGACACAGCAGCCATAAACCTCATTCTCTGGCCCCTTGTTTCGATGTGATAAGGCCAGCCCAGAGGAAGGCAGGGATCCATCTTTCTCCGTGCCAGGCAGCCTCAGCACAACTGCTGAGCAAACACCCTCAGTTTGTCCCCCTTGCCACCCAAAATCACCTCCCAGCCCTGTCACCTCCTCCTTTCCAGTCCCAGTTGCCATTTTCTCCAGTGATGGTGCCCTGGGGGGGCTGCAGGGACCTTTGCTGTCACCCAGTGCCTCCCCCAGGCCCCTGTCCTCAGAGCCCTGCCAAAGACAGAAGCTCCTGGGAAAACCTCCCCTGGGGCTCAAGGAGTCCCACACTGTGGGGAAYGGAGCCCTGTGCTCTGTTAAATCACTTTTTTCCTGCACTCTWAGACATCTCTGAACTGACTCTGAGCCCCAGGCAGACTTTGCTCCGTGTGAGTCTTTACCCCTCATTTCTTTTCGCCTTGTTGCTGGAAGAAAACGGCCCAAGCTGTCCCCATGCACACCAAGCAACCCCTCTGCAGAAAGAATTCTTCAGGAATTCTTCAGAACYTCTGCTCCCTGAAAATGTGCATAATAGCAGGAGCAGTTTTCAATTGCTTTAGAAAAGTAATCTGTTACAGAATCACCCCAGGATGGTTTGGGTTGGAAGGGACCCTAAAGATCACCCAGTTCCAACCCTCCACTAGAGAACGACACCTCCCAGTCGAGCAGGTTGCTCAGAGCCCATCCAATGTAGCTTTGAGCACTTCCAGGATGGGGCATCCAGAACTTCTCTGGGCAACCTGTGCCAGGGCCTCACCACCCTCACAGTGAAGAATTTCTTCCCAATATCCAACCAAAACCAAAACCAAAACTCTGTCAGTCTAAAGCCATCGCCCTTTGTCCTTTCTCTACAGGCTCTTGCAAAAAAGCCAAAACCCTCTCCAGCTTTTTTTTTTTAGGTCTCCTTTAGGTACTGGAAGGTGCTGCAAAGTCTCCCCAGAGCCTTTTCTTCTCCAACCAGCTCTCCTCACTGCAACAAGTCCAGGTAGGTCCTTCCTGCTCTGGTGTTCCCAGAGCTGGATGCAGCCCTGCAGGTGGGGACYTACAGGGGCAGAGCAGAGGAGSAGAATCCTAGAATTTTGACCTACAGAAGGTCATTTGTGCAGTTAAAACAACTTAAATGGGAACACAAGGAGTCATTTCAACAACTGTTTGCATGGCTGGGGGTTAGAGAGTGTGGCTGACCTGGAAATGGGAAAGCTGACCTCTTATCTGGAGCACAAGGCTGAGAACKTCTCGCTCTGCTCCTCATGTGTCAGATGGAAAGGAGCAAACCACCTCCCCCTAACTGTGTAGAGTGGTGCTCATGGTCTCCCCAATTAACTAGAGCAMATCTACACATTAATTAGCTCTCTGTGCCCAGTTATTCCATTTCTAACCCTGAGTACATCCCTCTGTCAATGGGACAYCTCCCCATCACTGCTGAGGGCAAAGGTGTCTGCACGGGTGGGAAAACGCAGCCAAGATGGCTCAGCTCCTTCCTAGGGCTGCATTTCTGCCTCAGAGGTGCTGTGTAGCCTTGGAGAATAACAGCAGCAGCAGAAAATAATAAGCCTTTCACACAGGGCAGTTATGAAAAATTGAGYTGCTCCTGAAAGAAATGAGTAGAGTGGCTCGGAGGAGAGCTGGAGCGGTCAGCTCAGCTGTGGCACAGCCCCACCACCCCCAAGCTTCCAGCAGGTTCTCTCAGCATTTCTTCAGTGCCTCTAAAGCATCTTTTCAGCCCATTCCATCCCTGCAGCTGGAGCCAGCCTCAGAAGCCCTGGGAGGGACCATCCCTGCCGTCCAGCACAGCTGCCTGGGCTGCAGCTTTGCGGACGCAGGAGCATTGCCGGCTCTTGGGGAGGAGAGAAAATCAGAGAAAATCATCCTCTCCTTTCTCATTTCTGCCTGCCTGAGATGAGGTCTGGAGACTGAACATCTGCTGAGTGTGCCAGCCAGGCAGGGCCAGGCTGCCCTGRTTTGTGGCAGAGGCACAGTCAGTCCCAGAGAGCCGAGTTTCCACGCGTAGCCTGGAGACACACACRTGGCCCTGGCTCCAGCTGGAGCCACGGCAGGGCAGGGGAAGGAAAAAATGGGGATGGAAACTGGAGCAGAGYACCCACAGAATGTCTGAAACCACCCAGCAGTCCTCCAGGGCCGCCTGGGTGCTGCCTGTCCCAGCCTGGGGTTGAGCCTCTGTCTTCTGAAATCCGAGCCTGGCATCACCGAGGCGCGGGGGGATTCACGGATGGCAGTGGAAATACAGGAGCAGACAGCACAGCCAAGCTCACTCAGCACAGCACAGTGATAAATAGAGAGCAAACAGCCCACTGCATGCTAATTTCCCATGAGGATCAATTAACTGTAGTTAAAAAATATATTTTTAATGCCATAGTCTTCAACTGTCACTGGCTGATTGCAGKCACAAAGTGGAGCCAAAATCCTCAGTCAAAAATGTTGGTTCCTCATGAAAAAAAAAATAAAATTGGCTGCCAATATCAGCACCASGCAGCCCTGTACCCAACAGAGACACAGGAACCAGCACAGGGGRCACCAAGAACAGGCCTAATGCCAAAAGAGTGTTATGACATTTTATTAAATAAAATATGCTTATTTAGCCACCTCTAAATAAGGTGGGTGTATTTCCCACTGTTTGAATCTGTTCAGCTATGGAACAACATCATTATTAACATCTAGGCGAGCATTTTGAGCAGCAGGGAGCCCAGCAGCGTTGCTGAAAGCTGATTTCCATCAGCAGGAATGCTCTCCTCTCCTCTGCCAGCTCCCCAGGAGAGACCTCTATGGTCCCGCCTGRATTCCTGCTCTGCCAGCACTGGAGCATCAATTCCAGCTTCCAGAGGATCTGCAATGGGAGGAGGGTGCATTTCAGGAGCTGAACCCCTCCTCTCCTGGGTAAATCTCACCTGGTGGCTCTTTGGAGGGTGTTGCAAACAATTAAAATTGTCCCACCCTCGCTGCCAAGGCATAAAAGCGGCAACCTCGTGTTTAGGAGAGAAAACAAAAATTCAGRAGTGATGTAAGTTGCCCAAAAGAATTGAAAAAGTCGTTCTTGGGGCAAGGCTGGAAGGGAAATCCTGCTCCTGGGCTCACAGAGGGGGCTGGGTGTCTATTCCCACTCCCCATTTTCTGCTCCTTTGAGTCTCCATCAYACTTTTGCTCCAGCCTGTGGTTTGTTGTGCTTGCTCCTGAGTTTATTGGATATGGAAACACTTCCAGTGTGCTCTTCCTCAGCCTGTGAAGCCCTGGCCACAGCTGTGCCGTTGTATAGACACCTGTGGGTGTTTTATTGGTTAATTTTAGTTTGGCTGCCTTCACCCCAAAGCTACAGCTCAGCTCCTTGCAGGTTTCTCCCAGGGGCTGGGGTTTGGCCCCCTGGTCCAGCAGCTCCCTGCACCCACGGGATGCAGCAATGGGTGCTCTGTAAATCCCCACAGTGCTGGGATAAAATCAGCACCAACACATCATGACTGGGCCAGCTGGAGAAGTGATCCTGAGGACAGCAGCAGCACCAGAATAAAATAAATGAAATAAATGAATACAAGCAGTTCCATGTGGTGCCAGTCAGCTCACAAYGGGCCTCATCTGCTACCTGTTCACTTCACTTACATTGAGCTGCAGACAGTGGAGCCACCTTCATCCATCTGGCAGCAAACCCCACACCCCCAGGGGTTTGTGCAGCCCCAATCCAGCCAGGAGCTGCTGGAACTGGACACTTGCCCTGCCCTGGCTTTACTCATCTCCCCCACACACCAGCCCTGCAAAGGCAAACACCCTGAGCTGCTCTGCAGAGCCCCTGCTGAATCCCACCAGGATGGAAACCGCTGGAGAAGCAAACTTCATTTCCTTGTGTTTAGGAAAAGCAACSCAAGAAAGAAATCCCCGCTAGAGGCGTGCTGTGTCTGTCTCAGGGCTGTGAAGGTGCCTCTCAGAGGAGGTGAGGACAGGGCAGGGCAGAGCAGCCGGGACAGAAATCTCTGCACAGCCCCTACAGAAAGYGCCTGGGCTGGCCCCTGGTGGCTGTGGCCTGGGGGATGAACGTGAGCTCCACACCCTGGYTGGTGCCATTGAAACCCTGCGCATCAGCAAAAATGTTTCTTCTTTCTGAAGAACCCACAACAACTTTTGGCACTTAAAAAAAAATACAGAAAAGGCAATATTACCAAGTAAACCTAGGGCAACCTACCTTTAACCCTGTAGAAAAATAAAATAGCCCTGTACAAAAATTAAAGTATGGAGTTATATATACAAAGCTAGCAGCAGCATTCCATCATAATACTCCATTCCTCTCCMCTTGTGACATTGGCATGAGATTGAGGAAATGTTTTTTAATATGCCTAAATATATAATTATCATAAATATATTATAATTTAAACATTAAAAAATCATCTGTCTAACCTCATATGCTTTAATAATGACATATTATTACTACATAATTTAGTATGCAGATATATAATTTCATACAATATATTTACAATAAATTTATGCATATATAACACTGTTTTTATTTTTATAATAACATATTTTATTTTATATATCTTATTTTATTTTATTTTATTTTAATATTATTTTATTATAATAACTTCAGTAATAACATATTATTATATATTTAGTATGCACATATATAATTACATACAATGTATTTACAATAAATATATGTGTATATAGCACTGTTTTTATTTTTATAATAACATATTCTATTTTATTTATTTTATTTTATTTTATTTTATTTTATTTTATTTTATTTTATTACAATAACATTAATAATAACATATTGTTATATATTTAGTACGCACATATATATAATTACATACAATGTATTTACAATAATATATGTATATATAGCACTGTTTTTATTTTTATAATAACATATTCTATTTATTTTATTTTATTTTATTTTATTTTATTTTATTTTATTTTATTTTATTTTATTTTATTTTATTTTAATATTATTTTATTAAAATAACATTAATAATAACATATTATTATATATTTAGTACGCACATATATATAATTACATACAATGTATTTACAATTAATATATGTATATACAGCACTGTTTTTATTTTTATAACATATTTTATTTTATGTATTTTATTTTATTTTTATATTATTTTATTATACTAACTTTAATAATTACATTATATATCTAGTATGCACATATATAATTACGTACACTGTATTTACAATAAATATATGTTTATATAGCACTGTATTTATTTTAGTAATAACATTTTTTATTTTTATATTATTTTAATATAATAACTTTAATAATAACATACTATTATATATCTAGTATGCACATATATAATTACATACACTATATTTACAATAAATTTATGTATATATAACACTGTTTTTATTGTGGGTGGGTGCAGTGGCAGGAGAGGGAGCCTGTGCAGGGCAGGACCCYCTGCTCCTTTCAGACAGGGAATTCTGTGGCACTCCAGGGAGCAGGGCTATGGATGTGCAGAGAGGGGCAGGGCAGGGCAGCAGGGCAGAGAAGAAGAAGATTGATGGCAGGAAGGGAATTGTGCCTCTCTGACATGCAGGGAGAGCACACAAGCCACCCTGACCCGGAGTTGGGGTGACCCAGGCTTCCCAGGCTCGCTGTGTTCCTTCCCCGCTGCTGGGAGCGGCCCCAGTGTCAGCACTGGTGTGTTTTACAGCATCTCCTGAGGCTCAGGGAGGCAGAGCAGGGGACAGCTCAGTGCCAGCAGCAGCAGCAGCAGCAGAGCCAGAGCAGCTCCTCCTCGGCAGGGCAGGAGCRATGTGTTTCTATGGAGCTGCTGCATCCCGGCTCCACGATGCTCCTGGGTGCACTGTGACCCCTGTCTGCACCCACRGCCAGGGTTTGCACATTGCAGAGAGTGGCTGCTGCTCTCTGGGCTCTCCTAGCAGTGTCCAGGATGGCTCAAAAATAGGCTGTGTGCTGTTGTGAACTGCCCTGTTAGTGTTTATTAACTCATTGAATAAACACCAGCGAGGTTAGACGCTGTCTGTGGCTTTGGCTTCTCTTTTCCACAGCATTCAAAGCAATTACTTTCGTGAGAGCAAATGGTCCATTTAGCTGGAGAGCCTATAAGGCAGAAATGAGATGAGATTCCTGAGCAGATGTGCCCTCCTCTAGAGGGATTCAGCATCTGCGAGGCTTCACGGTGACACCAGGCAGAGAACATCTCTCAACTCCACTGTGTGCGAGCTGCAGGGCTGCAGGTTTTGTCAAAGAGCCAGTTCCACCCTTCAAAGCAAGGACCAATACCACAATTTTAAAGCATTTCTTGTCCCAGGGAAGGGGAAGRAGGAAGGATTTCTTTCTCTTTGGGGGGGTGGGGATGGCATCACCACAAAAGCCGCTAACCCTGATCCACTAAATGAGTCCCTCTTCCTCAACAATGCAAAGAAAAAATGCTTCTGCTCATTTTTGGCACACACAGACCCAAGGAGGGGGCTGGAGGGAGCCCACAGCTACTGCATGTCCCCACATTGTGTAACACTTTCCCTGGCTGGTGCTGTGTTCTCTCAGGAAACACCTGAGCTCCCCACCCAGCTGAGTTCCAGCCCAGTCAGATCCCTTGTGTCACTCCAAGAGCCAGCACTGCAAACTACTGCTATGGCACTCCCTATTTCCAAAAGTGCCATTTAGCTAAGTCAGTATAATGAGAAAGAGGAGGATCCATTCTGAGAGGTTTTCTGACCCAAACTCTGTCCTTAAATTGACAGATGTAATTTCTGTGTCAGCAAACAGGATCTCCCTTTTGTGAATTAGAAATCAGCATTAAGAGTCATCATAAGGGACTGCTTAAAACTAGAATACATCAGAGGGAATGCCAGGGAAACACTGCATCCATCCACAGCAGGATCCCCCAAAGCAGCACCTGGGACTGCTCCTGGTGCTCACTCCTGCCTGCTGAAAGCCCAGCTCCCCCCTGTCCCCAGTAGAGCAGTGCTGCCCTCAGCCTGCCCCCTGTGTGTCACTGTCAGGTTGGAGTGGCACACACGTGATCAGGGTCTAAGAAGAAAATAGTTTTTTATTCTATGTGTTCTCCAGCTTATATGTTCTTAACAAAGTGTGATCTTAAGTCATTACCTACATCACAATAACTTACTATATTCATTGGTGCAAAGCAATTAAGTCAATATAGTTGGCAAAAGTTTTACAGAAATTTAATAAGGCACCTATACACATCTACTTAGGCACGTAGTCTAGCTTACAGAAATTTCCATGTATTTTTTCTTAATCTTTTTCTATACTGATAGCCTTGTCTTCTTCTTTGCTATGGATACACTCAAAAATCACCAATTGTTATTTCTTCTAGTAACTSAGCTTTGCTTGCAGGCCAGCTGCCCAGCCCCTCCACAGCCATGCCCCAAATGCTGCCCACACCCCCAGGATCTGCTGGAGAAGTCTCCCCTCCTCTGAGCATCTTCCCTTCCTCATCCTCGGCCCAGCGGGCTACAGATGGCAGGAGGCACAAAGGAAAAGCCACCATCCATCCATCCATCCATCCACTCATCCATCATCCATGCATGCATGCATCCATCCATCCATCCATCCATCCATCCATCCATCCATCCATCCATCATCCATCCATCCATCATCCATCCATCCATCATCCATCCACGCATCCATCCATTCATCCATCCATCCACCCATCCATGCATCCATCCATCCGTCCATCCATCATCCATCCATCCATGCATCCATCCATCCATCCATCCATCCATCCATCCATCATCCATCCATCCATGCATCCACCCATCCATGCATTCATCCATCCATCATCCATCCATCCATCCATCCATCCATCCATCCATCCATCCATCCATCCATCCATCCTGGCAGCACACGGCCCTTGTGCCGCTCCCTCCCCTGCTCCCCGGCCGATCTGAAGCCTGAGGTCCCTGGATGTGCACGCCTGAGCCTGGCAGCCCTCCCAGGCCCCCTCTGGCACTGTTGGGAGCAGCTCCAGGCTCAGGGACACGCCTCAGCGGGAGCCGGTGCCGGGGCCGCTCCCAGTCCATCCTGCCAGGGCCGCTCCTCAGGCAGCATCCCGGCCATGTGTTCTCCTGGCAGCGCTCCCAGCCAGGCCTCCTGACAGGGCTCAGCTGCCAGGCACTGATGCAGAGGGAGAGGGAGGCTGGGCAGCTCCTCCAGGCCTCCTGCTCCTCCAGTCCCGGGAAAATAAAGGAGAATYCCTCACCTGCTGCTGACTGAGGCGCTGTCTCAGATCCCTCACCTGCTGMTGACWGAGRTGTTGTCTCAGCCTCTCCTCAAAGCAGGCACAACATGAAGGCAGAAGGGAGAATTTACCCCTCACCAATTCAACTAAAGTTTTCCACAATCACACCATTTCTTGCAAATCTAGGTTGGCAGGAGCGGAGAGCAACTGCTCAGGAGCRAACCCGAGGGTCAGCGTTTATCACAGAGGAACGTGGGATTAGCTCTCACTCRCTCTGGGGTGTAGAGGCATTTTCCACAGACACTTTCCAGCTGGGTTTTGCTTGGGATGCCTCAATGGAACAGCACACACATGATCACAAAGAGGAGGTGAGGGCAGCTCCTCTCAAGGGAGCAGGGTGAGAAGAACCCTCCCACCATCGGGAGACACAAGTGGTTGCCAGAGCTGCAGGGATTTTTTTTTCTTTTCCAGGATTATTTTTTTTTAACTTGAATCTTTCTGACATCACAGGAGCTTTCAGTAACATAAAGCCCCCCTGCTGCTAGAGACCCTGCTGTGTGTAATAGCCTGCCTGCAGAAGGAGATGAGGGGGATGCTGCTGGCAGGGGACACAACAGCAGAGGATGTCAGCACACATCTCAGATCACATAGAAGCCTACAAATGTGTTCCCAAGAGAGATGGACAGAAAATCCAGGCTTATTTCCCACTGAAGAGCAACTATGATGTTGACTTGGAGAGCACAACCCCCTGCCTTTGACCCCAACCTTGTTTTTTGTKGGATTTTACCCCCATGTCCTGATCCTTGGTGTTACTGCTGCAGWGGGACAGTAAGGATCACCGCCAAGGAAAAAGCAGAAAGCTTCAGCCTAGGTGTGCTGCAGCTGAGAGCATTCCTGAGCCTCAGCATTTTGCAGCCACTTCTCAGAATTAGCCAAGTCTCTTTGTTTAAAATAAGTAATTTCTTGTATATTTATTTAGTTTTTGATCATGTAACAGGTAATATTCCCAGGAAGGCAATCAAAAAGGTAGCTTACATTAAGATCCTATAAGCCCATGCAGTCCTAACAATCCCTTTTTAACACTCCTATTTACAGATGTAAAGCTTTTTACACACTCAGCTATCTTTTTGACACTGTTATTACCAAGGTATAAAGATCTAAGCCTCCTCACAGATTGAAAAAAAAAGGAATACACAGACAGTGGCTTTCTGTTCAACAAAATACTTGGAGGCCAACCTGCCACAAACAGGTCTGCAACATCCACTTAGTGCAAAAACATCTCATCACTGAGGATGAGTCATTACACAAAGTAAAAGCTGAGCAAACAGCTCCTCAATATCCTCCTGATCTGGACCAGGGGAARAAAGAAGCCTACAACTATCCTGACACTGGAATTCCTCCTCTTAATTCCAGCCTTTGAACCAAGTTATATGAAAAGTGTTATTAAGTTCTTACTCCTATGAAGGTCAAGAAAAGTCATGTGGGTTTTTTTTTTTTTGCCAGAGCAAGAAATAAAATCACAGTGAACAAAATATTTGACCAGAACATTGCCTGTATTTTATTATACCTTGAATCCTAAAGTTAAGCTCCAGATCTTCAGAGCAAGTGGATATGCAGAGACCAAAAATGGTGGCACAGGGAGTATGGATGTGAGACACACCACTTTCACTTAAAAAAGTGGAATCTTGTGCCTGGATKAGGATCACCTAATAGCTACTGCCAGGTGGGATAAAGAGCTAGAGGAACACAGCCCAGAGAGGCAACACTAAAACATAAGTACACCAATATTAGTTAATTTAGAGTCAGCAAGTTACTTCCCTAAATAAAATCTGAAATGCTGGGCTTAAGCTCCCTCTTAGTCAAGAACTGCTCATTGAATTTGATAAAGCCACATAAGAGGGACTGATCTTGTGTCTGAAACTGATCTTGTGTCTGAAATTATTTACCACTACGTTAATTTTTGGCTCTGGTAAGCARCTTGGCTTTTTGTGTTGCTGATACAAAGCAACCAACTTAAAATAAGGTTTTGTATTTACTCTGGAGGAAACAGCAAGTAAATACAGCTGCTAAAATACAAATGTAAAACAGAGACCTAAAAACTTACTTATCACATACACATTATAAAGGACTTCACCAAAATAATTCACAAATTGGGCACTGGACACACATCAAACAACATCTTAAAGAGATGCTCAGYTTCTGAATATGACTGATACTAACAAGGAGCCACTTCACATCCATCCCTCCACTCAGAACAGTTAAACTGCTCCACAGGACCAGAACTTGTTTCTGGTGTTCAAAATCTCAGCTGTAGCTGCATTGCCCAGGAAACAGCAAAATTGTTATGGGAGGGGAAGGAGAGGAAAAAACTTAAACTATTTWGGAAACTGAAGTTTCTTGGCAGTGCTTCAGGCACAGACAGCTAACCACTAAAAGGATTCACCTGCRTCTCTAGGACCACAACTTTCAAATGGGTGAAGTTTATCTCTAAGCTGGAGGCAAAGMACTGAACACTAAAATGTTATCTGCTCAGATTCCTGATCCCCTCATCTTCTATTAGGATTTCCTCTGCCTTAAACTATTTAACTGCACTGTCAGTTAAACTGGGATATTCCTCATTCCAATTCTCTCAAAGAGGGAGAACTCAGTATGTCCTTTGAGTACCAAAATTTTGAGATTTGGTTTCCTAATATTCTTAAGAAAGAAAAAAACCCCTAAGTTCCTTATCTATACTTCAGTCCCAGATTAATTAACAAAAAACTCCCAGCCTAATTACCTGTTTGTGTAGGTGCTTGCAGCACTGCTGACTGATAGGTGAAACAGAATTCTGAAGCACAGGACAAAACAAGTAGTTAATTATAYTGAAATGCATTGATAGCAAGTTTAACAGGCTTGTTATCAAGTAGACAGAAGTGACATCCTAAATCAGTTCCATCTCAGTTGCTCACCTTTTATATTTCTGTTGTTCTGGGTGCTCCAAGACAAGTCTTCCTTAATTTTTAGATGATAGCTATGAACTGCTTGGCATCAAAAGGATGTGATCACATTTTGTCTAGCATTAGTCTTGCCTGTGACAAGCTACTCCATTCAAATAGACTTTACTTTGCACAACCCCGGCAGACAGCATTCATTACCAAAGCCGAGCAAGTTATGAATAATGTGATTTATTCTGTAATTTTTGGCTCTCTGTTCAAGATACCARAGCAGATAATACATCTCTATTAATCCTCTTTGGAAATCTTCAGACAAATTCACTTGTGTTTAGAGCTCACTCAAAACCTCTCAAAAGAAGTTAGTAGCAAATAAGCTCTGCAGGAGCCTTAGCATGGAGGTGAAAATCTGTTCACCGCCCACGTTTTTTTTTCTGYGGAGCTCATTTCATTATCTGCAAGAGCTATCAAGAACTACAGCACATAACTCGCTTCCAGACTGGTCTGCCAGAACCCTTAAACAAATTTCAAGGGGAAAAATTAAAACCAGGTTTTCACAGGACGGGATTTCAGCAGTAAATTTCTTCATGTGAACTTCCATCAGCAATTGTAGGAGAATATAAAAACACAGTTGGTTTGAAATGTGTGATCCTGTCCAAGTACTGCTTCTGTGAAGAATTGTAACAAAAATGGTACAAAAGTGTCTTTTAGATTGGAGTGTACAAGCTGAAACCAATCACACGTGGAATAAGCTCTCAAAAATGCTAGAGGGTGTGATGGAAACAGAAAGGTAGTCAACCAAAAAGGGAACACCTACAAACCAGGAAACTAACAGAGTGAGAAAGGGTAAAAAACCCCAAAACAAAAAACACCCAAGAAAAATAAAACTCCCAAACAGAAAAACCCAAACCGCTACATTCCGCCACTTACGCCATACTAAAAAACTGTGAAAATCAGAAATGCTTCCAAATTCAGCACAAAATCAAGTAAGAAGGGAATCCAAATAACAAATTGCTACTTCTCAGCACTGTAGCTAAGAGAGCTCAGTTCAGCTCCAGACTCTACCTGGTACTATACTCACTAAACTCATTTTTATGTGGAGCAGACCAATTTTCACTCTTAAAAGAACCTCACATATACACTACTTCAGCCAAAGCAGCATCCCCAGTATTTCCTAGATCTGCCCCAAGGAATTAGGCCCTGCATTGAAGAGCAAAAGGGGAGGGAAGGCTGATCACTTCTGAATCAATATAACCCATGTGTAATATTTAAAAATCAAGACTAAAACCAGGCATCATTTAATGTATTTTAATAGCAAACTTACAGGAACAGCACAGAAGACAGACAACATTAAAAACATGTACTTGCATGTAGGACAACTCAGTTAGAAAAGTATAGTGAATGGATGGAATCTACTGTATGATAAAAATGCTACAAACACCATTTAGTTGCCATTGATAAGAAATTTACTTGTTTAAAAAAATCCAAATGCTGGCATTGTCCAGAAAAATTTGACAGGTTTATTTATAATTTTTTTTTTATAAAGTTGTTTTGGTGAACAAGTTTCAACGATTCACATTTTTTATTTTTTTTTTTTGACCGCATTGTTTATTTTTATGTCCCCCTTGTTTATATTAAAAATCCACACACAAATGAAAATGGAAAGAAAACTTGCCAATACCCAATTCTGTCCCCTATTTTTCCACTTGCAACCATATACTTAAGGTACCTTTTAACCCCATGGAAAAAATATCTAACGTTCATTACTACCAATAACAGGAAGAAGATTTTGCTTGGAGAATGACAGACCCATGGTGGCGAGGCTTTAGGCACGCTCCCCACGTATGCGGCGYGCTAGCTGGATATCTTTTGGCATGATTGTGACACGTTTGGCATGGATAGCACACAGGTTGGTGTCTTCAAACAGCCCAACCAAGTAGGCTTCACTTGCCTCCTAGCGTGGAAGAAAAGAGGTAAGAACATTTTCAATCTCTGAGCACCAGGAAAAAGAAAGATTCATAGTTCAGAATTAAAAGTACAGGGTAACGCGGCATTAAGTTGAGGTTTTGATCTTTATTACTCATAAATATCAGAAGTTTTAGATTTTCAGAAATGAAAAACCTCCACTTTCTTATAATATTTTATGTCTAAAGTAGTGTACTGCTGCTATTTGGTAAGGACATCCTCCAGAGCACAGCAGAACTAACACTCCCATGGGACTCTCGCGAGACAGGAAGGGGTTACATTATTAGCAGGTTAGYTTGTTTAGGAAATTCTCTTTTCAAAGGCTGGGTTACACTGTTTGAGGGACTTGTTTGAAGAGTCACTGAGCATCAGGTGAAACTGGCAGGTGCCAGGGAAAAGAAGAACATGTATTCCTTCCCAACACACACTTCAGGCATACAGCTCCTTCCACAAACACTGAAGAGGTGGCTTAAGTCAAAAAATAGCAGAAAAAACGTACTGAGAACTATCAGAAATAAGAGAACTCCTTTAGTTCAAGAGCTTCTTGAACCATCAAAACCAGGCATCAGTCAGGGAATTCCCATCAGACATTTCCCTGTTCCTGTACTTTCTTCCTGCCCATCTGGGGAYACAGCACTGGCCCCCACCACCACAGACAGCTCTCAGCTCACACCTGAGAGAGCCAGGGGCAGCACAAGAACAAAGCTGGGCACAGTGGTTCTCCCTGGCACTGCACAGCTGCAGACACGACTCTGAGCTAGACAGATGCTCAGCTGGACCTAAATATTTCCCTGACTCACATGAAGTTAGCTGCTGCTAAGCCCAGCACAGCAATGGTCATTGTTCAAACACTTTTGGAACACATGGAATTCTAACCCTATCRATGTCCTAGGAAGCATCTCAGTGTGCCAGTGCTGGACACAGCCACACCTGGGCTGAGAAGGTGGGAATGATGGGGCTCAATCATAAGAAGGAGGGTGAGGTCACTCTTTCTATAGTACACACAAGAGAACAACTTGTGTGAACCACTTCATTGCCAGGAACTCCAGGAACCARCTTATTAGGTTCAAAGGTCCTGTTTAAAAACATAAGATTATCCAATATGAAATAAACCCAATATTTACTACAGCAGATGAGGACTGTGGTATTACTAAGTCATTTAATTTGCAGGAGGATATGAGAATCCCTAATGCAGTTTTGTCAAATCACTACATGAAAAGTTAAGACACCTCACCAAATATCCTTGCTGGCACAGACACCATGGTACCCAAGGGGTTAATTWAAAAAAAAWWYTTTTTTGAGTTCGTTTGTGGTTTCAAACATGCAAGCAGAACCCACTAGGAATTGTATGTGACCAGGTTCTATACCAACAACTCCTTAATGCAAAACCAGGAACATTCAAAGCAGGAGCTTTCTGAAAGTGTAACAGCTACTAAATTTTAATGGGCAGATCTAGATAAAGAGACATAGAGATAAACCTCAGGATTTAAGAACCACCACAGAGAATAACTAAAAGCAAAAGCATCGACTGCAAACACACACAGGCACCTTTTGAAGCTAAGCATATGCCCAAGTTTATGGGCTCTCATGGCAAATGTCTTGGCCTCTTATCAAGTGGAAGTCATTAACTAGAAAGAGACCATTCTGTCTGCCTGTCAGACAGACTACAACTACAGATATGTTCTGGAACAATCTTTCAACAGCTATCTTCAATCAGGAGTGTCTTTTATCACAAGAGGGAGATATCCCCACAGTAAGAACTCAGCCTGGTGGGGGGTCCTAACTTAGATTCAGAAACTTGGGCCAGAAAGAGTAATTAATATTTTTCTCTCTGTATAATCTAAATAAATTACATAACTAATATATTTTTAAATGTGTTTAGCATCAAATACATCCTAGGAAAGCAGCTGTTTCCCTAACTGTGTTTAGATGTGGCTTATTGGCCTGTTTTTCTTTAGAGGGCATTTGAGGACACCAAGACCTCCCCATTAGGAAACCCTTGAACCTGCTTTACACAATGTTTCCTCTCTCTGCAGAGCTCAAAGGTGGAGGAAATGTGTTTTCCTCGAGCATCTTAAGCACTATTCTAACAAACCCAGGGGCTATTAAAAAAAAAACCAAAGCACCACCTATAAACCCAGACTTTTAGGCTCTGCAAGGAGCTGCTGAGCTGGCCCTGCGCTGTTTCATTCTACCGTACCCACAGGCACTCCCAGGGCAAGGCAAGGCTGAGGTGAGCATCCCTCCCAGCGGTGCGGGCCACGCCCACCAGGGCCGCCCCACCAATCAGAGGGAGCCCAGAGGAAGCCTGGAAACAGCCTGGCCAATGGGGGAGCGGGGCGGGGCTCCGGGAGCCCCGGGCGGGGCTCTCCCGAGGCTCACCTGCAAAGCACCGATGGCCGCGCTCTGGAAGCGCAGATCTGTCTTGAAGTCCTGAGCAATTTCACGCACCAGACGCTGGAAGGGGAGTTTGCGGATCAAAAGTTCGGTGGACTTTTGATAGCGCCTGATTTCACGCAGAGCCACGGTACCCGGCCTGTTAAAATTAAATACAGTGGAAATAAAGRTAATTCGTATTGAAAATATAGTCTGCATCGCCTTAAAAACAGGAGTCCACCGTCCAGACTAAACCAAGCACCATACACTTCTGTTTTCCCTAGGACAGTCCCAGCATTTACAACACAAAATCAGCTCTGCTGGCAAAGGCTCGCTGTCTCCTCACCACCAATCTCTGCCAACTTCCACTGGCTTCAGCAGGGATCCCTCAGGCCAGGCAGACTCCCAAGGCCTGACTTCACCAAGGGAACAGTTGGCCAACATGTGCTGTCCAAGTGACAGCAGCACAGCTCAGGGCAGATGTGGCAAACCACAGAGCTGCCATGAGTCCAGCTGTACCAAAGGTACCCCCGAGGGGCCTGACAGGAACCCTGATTTTAAGGGAAATTGGTTCTTCTCTACTGTCAACACTCACAGAACCARCAAAATGTATATTCTCTGTTATATTGACAGTCAAAATTATCCAGTGTATTTCCCCATGTTAGTTTCAGTGTCAGAATGAAAATTTCAGAATAGTAACATATGTTTGCAAACATGATGCCCATCTGTGAAATCAATACCACATTTATTTCTGTGGAAGCTTTGTCTTTTCCTGCTCCAGCTTTATTACTTTTCTCCCAATTGATGAATTCTGCCTCACACCTAGAGCAAGAATCACAGAGTGGGTCAGGYTAGAAGGGACCACAGTGGGTCACCTGGCCCAACCTCCCTCCTCAAACAGGATCATCCCTGAGATTGTTCCTCAGGATTGTGTCCAGATGGCTTTTGGATATCTCCAAGGAAGACGACTCCACAACCACTTTGGGTAATCTGTTGCAATGCCCAGTCACCTTCACAGTAAAGTCCTTCCTCATGTTCAGGTGGAATTTCCTGTGCATTTCTGCCCATTGCCTCTTGTCCTGTTGCTTGGCACCACTGAGAAGAGCCTGGTTCCATCCTCTTCATACTCCTCGATACATTAATAAACCCYTCTTGGACTTTTACATTAAGTCCCCTATTCAAAACCCACTTCTCCCCCATCCGTGTTTTCCCCAAGGAACACCTACACCTAGCCCAAAACCATCCTGCAAGCCGAAGCACGACTGCCGCCGCTCTGCCCGGAGCCAGGCCTGGAGAAGCCCAGGACCGGGGGCCGTGTGACAGCTCCGCTCCGCTATCCCGGGATTCGGGACGGGCGCCGCGGGATCCCCGCCGCATCCGCGGGCGCGCGGCTCCCTCTGGCGGCGGCTCCGCGCCCTGCAGGGCCCCGCGCCCGCCCAGCGCCGCCGGCTCCAGCCCCGCGAAGGAGCGCGCTACGCGCCGGTAACAATAAACTTGGCGGCGGCGCAGCCCTGCTGCGGCCTCCAGATAACCGCGAGCAYAGAATTATAAAAATTTAAAAGAACCGCCGAGCCGCGTCCGCCGCGGGGGGGAGGGGTGTCGATTTTGTAGTCACCAGCACCGGAACGCCCGGAAAGGAGCTGATGACAAACGCCGGGGGTCGGTGCCGCCCTGGGAATTTCTATTTTTGCGGCTGGCGGGGACTCGTGCTTGTTTTCTTTTTGGCGTTTTTTTTTTGTTTGTTTGTTTGGTATTTTTTTGGTTATCCTGCTCGGGGAGCGGAGCGCGAAGGAGGCGGGGAGAAGCGCCCCCCGCCCTATCGGTCCCGCGGGGTGGGGGGGAGAAGGAGGGATTTTTTTGGGGGGGGGGGAAGGTTGCCCGGTCGCGCCCCGCGGCCGCCTCTGCGCGGCGCTGCGTTACCTGTAGCGGTGCGGCTTCTTCACCCCGCCAGTGGAGGGCGCGCTCTTGCGGGCGGCTTTGGTGGCGAGCTGCTTGCGGGGCGCCTTGCCACCGGTGGACTTGCGGGCGGTCTGCTTGGTACGGGCCATGCTCCTGCCGACGTCGCTGCCTTACACCTGCCAGGAGGAGCGTGGGCAGGCGGGGCAGGGGGGAGGTGGTCGCCCAGCTCCGGCGTGAGCCCCCCCGCGGCACCTGCCCCCGGGGCGGGCGGCAGCGCGGCCCCCGTCCCGCGCAACGCGTCCCTGCCCCGCCAGCCCCGAGCGCCGAGCCCGCGGCGGCCGAACGCCTCCGATGGCCAGTTAAAAAAAAAATAAAAATTAAAAAACCCCACACCAAAAAAGGAAAAAATTAAATTAGAAATTAAACGCCTGCCGATCGCGAAATATTAAAATACRGCTTTTTTTGCCCACGAATTCAATATCAAAGCGGCGGCGGCTGAAGCCGAGCGAGCCGCACGGCAGCAGGCGCGGAGAGGCGGCTGTCGCCTCCCCCCCGGCGGCCGCCCGTCACCTGCCAAGTGTTTGCAAATACCGCCCGGCAAACATCGGGGGGCTGGCACCGACCCGCCGCTCCCACCCGCCGGAAAACCTCCTCCGAAACTGCGGAGCGGGGGCCGGAGCAGCGGCAGCCCCCGCCGGCCCTCCCCGGGCTGCCCGGCGCCCGCGCTCCCCGAGCCGCCGGCAACCGCAGGCAGCCCGGCGTTTATCGTGCGAAAAGGAAAGGGGCCGGATAAAGTGCGAGAAAGCAACAAACTTTGTTTTCGGGGGGTTGTTTTTTGGGTGCCGTCTTTCTCTTTCTGTGTAACTGCTTCCCCAAGAGCTGCCTCGCTCCCAAGCGCCTCTCACAGGCAAACTCAGCTCCCAGAGCCAGAACAAAATGGAAACAATCACGAAACGCAGCCCTAGTCCTTTTGCAAAGGAGGAAAAAATAAATTGCGAAAAATAACGCCAAAAATATCGCCAGGAACTCCAAACCGTGCGGGTGCAGATGCAGGGGGAGGCAGCGGAAAAGTTTGCACTCGAAAACCGAAAAATTGCGTCGCGTTTGGGTCGTTCCTTCGGCGAATTTCTTTCCCTTTTTATTGTTTTTTATGCAATAGGAAAAAAAATATGGTCGGTGACCAGAGAAAAGAGACAAGATGGTGAAGCTGAGCAACAACTGTGGGGAGCAGGGGAAGGAAGGCAGGAGAGTTACCCTGGGCTGGCGAGCGGCTCCCCTTTGCGACCGCTTCCCGGCCCCGATCCGGGGGATGTCGGGCTGAGGAGGCAGCTGAGGGGCTGGGGAGGCCGCTGGTGGGGGTCTGGAGCGGGGGCGAGGGGAACAGAGGGGGGCAACGACCGCGCCAAGCGGGGCCGGGGGTGCCGGCGGAGGGAGCCGCTCCGGCTGCGCCGGGAAGGCGGCGCGGCCGAGGGGAACGCGAGGCGCCGCCGCCTCCCGAGAGCCCCAAAAGTTTGTGG
>JACDOX010000086.1:1995371-2025151 GCA_014549065.1 Cardinalis cardinalis | reverse complement strand
CCCGCCCCCGGGCCGTGTGTACAAACACAAAAGGCACGCCGCGCGCGCCCGGGGATTCCCTGTCCCCGCGTCCCCCTCACGGCCYGGCCGCCACCCCCGCGGCCGCCGCAGCCCGTCTGGCCGCCTCCTGGCTGGGTTCTTTTCGTTTGGGGGTCACCCCGTGGCCAGCAGGACTAGGGGAGTGATTTTCCCCCCCGGTCACGTATGGAGTGATGCGTCCAGTTCTGGGCCCCTCACCACAGGAAGGACGTGGAGGTGGTGGAGTGTGTCCAGCGAAAGGCAACGGAGCTGGGGAAGGGTCTGGAGCATTCATCTTCCGACGAGSTGTCGAGGGAGCTGGGGTGTTTATCCGGGACAAAAGGAGGCTCGGGAGTGACCTTATTGCTCTCTACAAGCCCCTGAAAAGAGGCTGTAGCCAGATGGGGATTGGGCTCTTCTCCCAGGCAACCAGTGACAGGACAAGAGGAAATGGCCTCAAATTGCACYAGGGGAGGYTTGGCTCGGACATTAGGAGGAATTTCTTCACTGAAAGCCTGACTGGACCTTGGAACAGGATGCCCCAGTAGGTGGTRGAGTTACTGTCCCCTGGATGTGTTTAAGGAAACACTGGACACGGAACTTAGTGTCATGGTCTAGTTGGGAAGTGGTGTTCAGACAAAGGCTGGACTCAATGACCWTAGAGATCTTTTCCAACCTAATTGATTCTGTGATTCTGTGGCTTTTTTCTTTACAAAGAAGCAAAACAAAATTTGTCCCTGTAAGCTGGCCCATCAGAGCCCACCCAGCAAGGATCTGCTGTGGGAGGGTCATGCTTGGTGTGTAAAATGAGAGCTGARTGTCAGGAGGGAGCTGCTGGGGTACTTCTGTCTCAGAAACGCACTGCAGGCATGATGTTCACAAGGAAAATCTGCTGTTGGGGAAGGAAGAGGAGCCTCATTTCCTGCATCAGCGCTGGGCCACGGTTTGGGGTTTGAGATGCAGCTATTGCAAAAGCAACTGTAAGTTTAGCACTGTCACCGCCAGCAGACCCCAACCGGTTCTATCAGCTGCCGTGATGTTTAGTGAGAAAATTCGCTCTTTATTTTCTGTTAATGTCAGGATCAAAAGGCCCTGCGGGAAAGTAACCTGCACTCTAATACAACTGAACAGCCACTAGCAATTGCTGTAAGTGCATCTCAACTACAGAGTCAGAGCCTCTGCTCACACAACTGGTGCCACCATCTTGTCTGTCATTTAGGCATTAGAAGGARCTATATTTGATTTGCAAAATCTTTATTACGGATGATGATGTAATGCAGCTCTGCATGGAGACATCCAAATTACCTCCAGCAGCAGAAGTGGTTTAGCCATGTGAGCATTCACTTGGGGCTAATCAAACCTGACAAGAAAGAGAGTGTTATCATGGGCAGAACATCCTGCTAAAATAGATATAGTCTGCATTAGTGCTCAGATAAAAACAACGGGCTGCACTACACAGACATGACCAGATATGCCACACACACACACACACCTCTGACCTACGGTGAGATTATGAAAGGTGGCTGTCAGGAAAGAGAAACAACAAAGGATTTTATTTATACTTACAGAARTATGAGCAGATCGATTTTATCTATTGATAGTATTTTATGAGAGAACAGCACCTTACTGGACAGTCCAAAGTGAACTCTGAGCTGTTCAGCATTATACAATAAGACTATTTGCAAATGCTCAGTAAACTCTAAAAGCCAGGCACCGAAATTGGCATCAATTCCCCACACAACACACGCATGCCATGATGGAAAAGTTAGAAGCGAGCAGCCCCAGCTCCCAGCCGCAGGAAGCTGCCGGAGGTTAACAAYCCATAGCTCGTCCCTGTCCGCTTTAGCTCTGCCCGCTCCCTGGGCCACGCTTCCAGCGCTCCCCGTCCGGCCGYTCCCGCTCCCTTCTCCCGCAGGAGGAGCTGCTCCGCCGCGCTSCGGGCTGCGGCCCTGCCTGGCCGGGCGTGCCCGAGCCCCGAGGTCAGCGGCGGGGCCGGTCCCCCCCGTGCCGCGGRTGGCACCGGACGTGCCCCCGCCGCCATTGGCGGGAGCGCCCTGGAATTCCATGACGCCAGGCGGGGCGGGGCGGGGAGCGCGGCTGTCCCGGCCCCGGCCAGCCCGTGCTTTCCTCCGGGAGCTCTCGTGTGTCCCGGAGGGCCGCAGCGCTGCTCCCGCCCTGCCGCTGCCAGCTCCGGCTGGTTTCAAACGCGTGAGGAGCACCGCAGGCAGGACTACAGGGTATTGTCTGCCCAGAGAAGGAAAAACTATTCCAGTATTATCAGGTTTTGCACCTTCGCTTATTAATGCCATTAATGCCATTAAACCCGTGCTTTTCCAGGGCTGTAGGAACAGGTACGGCCCTTTGAGCTTTGCCACAAATGCTATTTGAGTGCCTACAGAACGGCACAGAAAGAGCTGGCCCAACTCTAAAAAGACTCCAGACGCTCATCTTTCACTGGCAGCACCGATAAGCCTCTGCTCCTCCTTTCCGAAGGCCTTTATCTCTGCAGACCACAGGCATCTTCCACCCTAAGGCATCCATAAGCGGCCATGAAGAAATCTACCCTAATGAGATTCCACTGGTTTAGCCGGCAAGAACACGCCAAGGACAACTGCAGTACTTCATCCTCATCCAGTGGAACCACCGCTGCTGCGAACGTGGCCAGATTGCTACGGGAAAGAAGATTAGGGTGGAAAACAGCTGGTGCAGCTTGGAGCCAAAGAAGACTCAAATGATCACTAATAGAAAAGAAGAACGCTCAAATCAGAAGTTGTTTTCAGCACCTTTTGCAGAAAGTAGACGCCCTCATTCAGCAAAAAAAGAGGTGGATTTCCACTGCTTGTACTCCTTTGGGCTGTCCAAGTGGCAGACATTTTTCAAAATAATCTCTTCCACCTTTCCCTTGTTGGGAAACTCTCCTTTTGCCCTGGAGACTGAGCAAAGGCAGTCACCTTTCCCATCCGGATGCATTAATTGCAACTATTATATCAAGCTAAAAACACTGTTTCAAAATGTTACTAGGGGAAAAAAAATCCCCAAACTAAACAAAACGAAACACAAAACAAGCAAAACTAACACGTTATTGCTTTAGACCTTTCCAAATAGCTCCCAGTGAGCTTCCAGCGTAATGCACTGTACCAGTTGKAGGAAGAGGTACCAGATCAACCCCAGTAACATCACAGACTGCAGGAACATCTACAGACTGCAGCAGCTGCTTCCGTTTGCAACAGCACAGAGTACAAGCCAAACAAAACACAGSAGAGCAGATGAAGTTTGCCTTTTTTGAGGTTAACTGGACTAAAAAATAAAAAAGGGAGTCCAGAGTATGATGATCAGAGTATGGTTGTTTTCAAGCAACACTGCAGGTAATCTTTCAGAATCATTTGAGAAAGGCTTCCCACTACAAAAGACATTCACAGTTTGTCACCAAACTCCAAAGAGTCTCTGATCAAAGCAGAAATATTTCTTTCCTATCCCCCCAAAAGCACAAACTAAACATCCAAATGACTTAGTCTAGCTCCAGCTCGACAGATAAAGGTCCTCTCCTATCACCCAGGGAAAACTGGTGTTGTTATTAGTTTTATCTAAAAGCTACTCAGACATTTTGGCGATGGAAGGAGTATAAAAGACTACCTGTATTTATCTRCAGCCGTCACCTGACTCCTACTTTCTTTCACCTCCTCCCAGACCCAATTCTCCCTTCCTGTTCTCAGTCTCCCTTCTTTAACTCATTGAACCTCCATCCAACCTTTGCACTCCAGATCTCCAAGTTCTCCCCTATTCCCTGCCCCAGCTCCCAGCCTCGTGGCCATTTCCTTATTTCATTTTCCCTACACACCTCCTTGACTCAATGTATTTGCTCAGACAGTTGTATTTTTCTCTTCTTTCTGCTAGTTTTTCTTTTTTTATCTCTATCTTTCATCCTCTTGATTCTGATGCCAAACAATTCCCACCTTCCCCTAGTTTTTCAGCCAGCCCCAGTCCCATACCTGCTGTGTTCCCTTCTGCAGCTCCCAGGCTGGACAGCCTTTCCTAGCCAATTTCAATCCCATCCTTAAAAAACACTGGACTGTGTTGCTTCATCCTCACTCCAGTCCTGGCAGGCCTGCTATGCACTTACAATTTCTCCTGGAAATTAAAGTTAAGTGTCAGTACAAAATGCTCACAAGCTTTAAAACTATCTTCCTCTTAAAATGCATTTTGACAGAATTAAAATATTTGTAGCCTTAACTTAGCATGAACAGTACATTTTGTGCAGATTTAAACATATTCCTAAATCATCATCTACATAAAAGACAAAAATACACATTTGCTGTTTTTTCCTGGGAAGTTACTAGGGGTGGCAATCGTTGGCACTTGTTAAGGAAAGGACAAGTCACCTAAAAACCTCAAAATGAGTTACAACCATCTTGCCTCTGTGTATATAGCTTTCTATTAGGATTTGCTTTGAAGGTTTCTATGTCATGGGTTTGTAGAGCACAGAATCACAGCACAGTAACAGCAGCCATGGCACTGCAGAGCTGTTTGATATGCTGGGTTGCCCATCACACAGGACACCTTCCTATCCTTTGGAATATTTATATTCTCTGCCAAAAATACAGACACCAAAAGTACACTGGCCAAAACTAGCAGCTGTGTAGTACACCTATCTTTTGAGATTGGCACCTACTAGAAACACAGATAAGAAGTTGTTGTGTAGTAGCAGGAGTAGTAGACACAGCTTTTTCCTCACTTTTATTGTGTCTTTTAATAGTGTCTTTTGCCTTTTGCAGTTCTCTGAAATGCTTCACATATATCAAACATTATGGCCCCACTGTTCAAAGAAAACTCTTCCACAAGTGTTTACTTTTAAGTAACTCCCAAGCTCCACAGGTTCCTGGGGAGGATTCATAGTTTTAAATTTATGCCTGTAAAAAAAGTGGAGCCCTGAAAACTGAGCCTGAAGGAAAGTCTCCCTGTTTAAATAACAACGCAAATGTACATGTGCCACACAAAAAATTTACTGGGATTCCTGGGCTCTTCAGCAAAGCTTAAAAGAGACAGCTACTTTAAAATGCAAAATCATCAGTCCTGACATCCAMAGTCCAAAGGTACTTCTTTTCACACTTTGAGCATCACATATGGCATGGGGATTCAGGACAACCTACTTTGCAGATAAAGTGCATTTTCCTAATGTCTCATAACCCAAAAGCAGTAAATCTGTTTTTTTCTCCAAATCTTTTTTGGTAATTAACACTGTTTCAATGAAAAGGTTTTCCCAAAAGGCATTTCAAGGACAAAGTTCTAAAAGAATTAAAATAAGCCTACAATAGTTCAGAGAATAAGATTCATGACTTCTGGATTTTGCTTCTCTTTTTGGATTACCATTAATTTTTAGGAGGCTTGGTGAGTTTGACTTGTAGGATCCTCTCCTATAAAGACTTACCAAGCTCCTCAAGTTTCACTGAGTATATGCCTGCTTTTATATATGGACTCCTGGCTCTAATTCCTTATGTATCATCCAGGATTTTCTTATTATAATCTCATTTGTATGGCCCATTATTAACACACATGCACTGCTGGAACTCATCTCTCATCCTTCTAATGAGGTCCCCCAGAACATGAAAGAGAAAACATTACTATAGAWTGCTGCTAATTCTTGCTTTTCTGTGGTCTAGTGAGTTTCTTCTGGTGGAAAGAGTCATAAAAATCCTGTATGAGCACCTTATAATGACATCCTGAAACTCTATTCCTATCTAGTTTGCTTATTTGTTTGTTCATAATAAGCCTTTTAGATATGCTTAATATTTTAGTATACTTTCTAATAGAAAGTAAAAAATCTCCATTACCTTTTGAAGACTGGAAGTTAAAAATATCTTTAATTGCCTGATCCAGAGCTAAGAAGAGTTCCAGGTACATACAATGCATTGTAGCTGTAACCACAGTCTTCATTTCTTCTTATCAGCTTTGAAGGACTGGCATGCAACAGTTCAGTATCTTAAGGTGGAAACAGGACTTGCAATATCATGCCAAAAAAAGCTGTATTCCTGTTACACTGGCACTACAAAAAATCCTAAACAGAAACCCCTTGTCAATAGAACTTCAGTTTCTTATTGACTTCTCTAAGCTTATGCCCAATCTTCTTCCATTTCTCAGGACAGTATTGTGCTTTATTCTTGGATACTGCYAGTTTGGAGTGTACTAAAGGGTTAACTGAAACAGAAACCAAGTCCTAGCACCCGATAGGGAATAGGGCACAACAGATAATGGTGAGGTTATTGTACAGCCCTGCCAAAGCCTGGAAATTGGATGGTATGACAAGGAATACCTGTGATTTTTTTAGATGAAGTATGATCAAATGTGATAACATATTTCAGAGATATGATGTGCAATTTAATTATAGAAATATGTTAAAGGCATTGGATGAAAGGACTGGTGGACAAGTAAAAAGAAAAGGGAGTTTTTCCTCTGTAATGACAATGCAGGAATCTGAAATTTACTGTAGCTGCCTGAGTTAGTTTGCATTGACAGACACATTTCAAGTGGGTTTTTGCAGAATTTCTTTGCAGAACAGGGAAGAACAATTGTTCTGGGGAATATTTCTTCCCAACATTACAGTAGAATAAAATTATTTAACTGATTTTAGCTCTCCTGGCTCTTCACACATGACTAAGYTATGATAACAACCTTTGCTGTCTTTTGAAGCATTGTATTGTACTGTGGAAGGAACTGGGCAGCCCATGGTTTTCTAACAGAAACTACTGCAAAATCTTTTATTTCCAGTACTTCTGGTTATGAGTTCATTAAAACTGCCAAGGAGAAACAACCAATACGAGCCCTAATTGGTTCCCAAATAAGATYCCTACTACAAGTACACTGATTTCCTAGGAGCTCCTGTTGTAGGAGAATTCCAGCAGGCTGATTTGCCCCAAGGCTCCCACCTGCTGGAAAACAAACCCCTGCAGGCTTGCATTAGGGAGGGGAAAAGAAGGATCACTCTTTCCCACCACCCATTAGGCTCCCATTGGCTCCATTCTGCAGCATTGTTCTTGTAAAGGATGCCTTTTCACACACTGATGCAGGCTCCAGCCCCTGCTGACACTGCCTTGAAAGGCTCTGAGAGCTACTATACTTGACAGAACTCAAAGATAATATTATTTATTTCATTTCATTGCTCAGTAGGGTAATCTCATGAGATATGAATCTCWTCTTCATGAGGGCCCTGGGGATAGCAGGCAGAATGAAACTCAGCTACTCTTTAGTACAATGCAGACAGCACAGACCAAAGTACTCAGGCTCCAACAGCAAATAGCAGACCAAAATACCAGCTATGACACCCTATATCTTCATTTATTTGGAGCAATATTCTGTAGGCTGGTTGCTTTCAAAATAAATCTGCTTGTTCCTTGTAAAAACATAAGACTGTCTTGAAATGGCATTGATGCTTCATAAGCCTCATTTGTGATGCTTCCTCAAGCCTCAGCTGAGGAAGGGTCTCAAAAGTGAAAATAATGTTCTGAGGTCTGGCTCTAAGACAGCTGAGAAGTGTTCTGACACCTCCCATCTTTCTGAGCAAGTATTCCCAAATCTCAAAACCCACTTCTGGAGAAAGTGTTCTCCTGAGAGCAGAAAAGGGAGAGGGAAGATGGAGTAGCAGACATTATATTTTAAAGCATCAGCAAAGAACATGAAGTTATTTTCAGTCTTATGAGACTACAGAGCTTTGGGGGTTTTTAAAGAAATGAAAGCTTCCTATTTTCCCAACATTCTTTGTAAGTTACACACTCTGTAGAATCTACTTTTCTGTACCATATTTTTAGGTAATTTTTCTTCATTTCTCCTCCTCTTCTTCTCAAATTCACATCTCACAAGGCATCACAGTATGAAAACTGAAGTTGCTGTTGAGAATAGCACTTTATAGTAGCACTTCTCATTAGTTTCCTAATGCTCAGAAACTTCTGCAACACAGTTCATGTACAAACCTACTGAAGAACAATTTGCCCTGACTACTCAATGTTCAAAATCCACAATTCCAGCTGAGAACAAAAGGATTCACAGATATTCACTTCTGAAAATGAGGCCTAGTGTGTCTCTGACTACATACCCAGGTGTGGGCACCCTAATTAGAGGCTATTTTTTAAAAACTCCTTTAAAGTGCTCGCAGAGCTGCTTTCACATCAGCAGGAAGAAGGTGCCAGAGCCAGAATTARAAGTTCCTGTCTCCCAAACAGGCTCTGAGCACACATGTCTTGTGTCAGAGAAGGGGCCAGAAGCGAGGGTGCACAGGAACCATGTGGCAATAGTGGTTCCTTCTGATCAAACAGTGCCTGACAAGCCTCACTTGCTCTGTAAGTGCCACAAAGCTGCTGTCGTGGGGCCCAGCTGTCTTAGAGGAGTCYGGGGATCATTGGTGATGAGAAGGATTTGTCAGGCTGCACCAGTTCATCATATATGATTTGTATGTCTTAGTTAGTTGCTGATAAAATTCCCTCTTAAGTTTTACAGATTAAATTTGTAGATTTCCCTCTCTACAGTTTTACAGAGATTGGGGAGTTTTACCAAAAGCCAGACAGGTGATAACATAAAAATCTCATCTTTTGTTTTTGAAATCTAAGCAAAGTGTCAGACAGTAGTATTTGCAGGCACAAGCTTGATCCTCTAACATCTCCAAACTCATCAAAACAAACAAGCACCAGAAGGTAAATGAGAATGCACAAATTTAGCATGTGCTAACATTGCATGATTCTGGCAAATCTTACGTTCTGTGGGGACTCACTACAACTCCTGCATGCTAAGTCTTGGCACTACCACTTCCAGCATACAAGTGATGTTAAAATACAGCCTGGGCAACTAAAGTGGAGAACATCAGTTGGATTAAACATGGACTGCAGGGCACAGATCTCAGGACAGAGACAGAGAAGCAGCACCACTTGAAACCTCAGCAGCAAAGAACTACAGGAATGGCTGCCAGCCTGTTTCCCCTGGGCTACAAGGCTTCCAGGCACACTTTCCATGTTGGCACTGTGTCCTACATTCAGCAGAGGGGCTGTGCTTATGCAGGATAAACCCTCACTGTGAGAGGGAGTCATTTATCAGATGCTACTGAAGTTGACATTACACATTTCATTCCATCTTGAAGTTATGCCCTTTGGCCTAGCCCTGACCAATATTCCCCAGCCCAATGGAGAGCCAGCATTCCTGGAGTCACTGTCACTTCCCCCTGCTAAAAGCACACAGCACCCTTCTCCTGTGGTCACTGAAGGACAAGCTGGCTGCCTGGCAGTCCTGAATTTCGGGATGTGGCTCAGAGGGCCCCAAGATTGCTCCTGCCACATCTGCAATATTTCAGGTGCTTGGCTCCAAGAAGCACAAAGTCACTCATAGAACATTTACAGGCAAGRGGACACCTGCACAAAGCAGGAGTGAACACAGGTCAGAGCCATGCCCAGGTCTGCAGATGTGGGGGTACAACTGGCATGAAGTCTTCTCCTAACAAATTATTCCTGTAACTTCCTGACACAAAAAAAACATGAAGGAGAAAAAAAACCCACAACAAAACAACCATCATCAACAAGATTTTCCAACTGTGACTTTCACACACTGGCAAGAACTTCTTCATAGCCCCGCTTTGAGAAACAACCAACCTGGCATATTCTGACACCAACATCACTTCTAGGACAGAGCCCAAGTCACACAGGAACACGAAGGAACAGAGGTACAACTGTACCATCATCATGTTTCTAATATTGAAATACAACCATGTGAGGACATGATTTTTCCAGGCCTCACATACATATGACTTAAGAAAGATCCTCAAGGGCCATAGTGAGCTGTATTACAAATTCCTCATAGATGACATATAATTACCTCTGTTTTGGAAAGGATTAGAAGAAACACTGGAGGGGAATCCAACCAGTGGTACTCCCTGAACATCATACTAACAATTTAATTTCAGTTGCATGGGTGCAAAAAGTAAACAAAATGGCAAATTATTCCAATATCAAATCAACAAGAAGCTACACATATCTGTGATCTTATCATGTCAGTATTCTCCAACTCAAACTTATGGTATAGAACAACAAAAAAACTAAATCAACATTTGTATGTTTTTTTCTAAGAGAAACAAATGTGAATGTGTTGTTATTAATTTGTAGGTCCTCAGTAAGCTGGCAGAACATTCTCTACACAAGAAGACAAATATTACTCCTACAAGAATGTTGTCTGAGTATAAGTGGGGCTTGTATGATCCAGTCAATAGGCAACCATGTCAAACTCAGCRCCCAAAGAATGATGCCTCTCTCCACTACAGACTGGATCCTGAACTTGGGCATCTCTCCCTCAAGCCAGAGGACCTTTGAGAATTTACACTAGCTGAGGATCTGACCCATAACACTTGATCAAAGGTCAAATGATCAGTGTCACCATCTGCTTTAAACAGGATTTATGAACATCACCATGCCACAGACTGCTGAGCCTGTGCTATCTCTGCTGAACATAACCCAAAATGAGGGCTTAGCCACTCTAACTGAAATTTCTGTCTTTTTAGAGCACACCTGTCCTGTGTGCTCTCCCTTTTGTTGATGTCCTCTTTTCCTCTTTCTGTTTCTTTGTAGTCTCTTCAGGTAAACCGAAAGCAGGCAGACCTGGGTGGGGCAGTATAATTTGGGAGCCCCTCCCAATTACTGGAAATGCAACTTCAGTTCTAGCAGGGAACATTTCCAAATCAATTTTCATCTCAGTTGAAAAACAAAWGAGGATACCTGATCTGTTTTTTTCTTCCCCTTCAGCTGATCATTTCAAGAAGAGTGTGGCTTTGGTCTAATTATTGCAGACAGTGTCAWGATGGGATGAAAAGTCCACATTGCAAAGCCATACAATGTTCATTCTCTCTCTCCTGTTTCTTAAAAACTTTAAGGTATAAGGGTCTGACAGAAAATAGAGATGTACCTTGCATATAATATACACATTTCATACCTTATGCTCACTCTTAGCTTTGGATTTTTATGAAGTTGTCAAACACACAGGTGATAATTAGGAAACCAGAATCCAGTCCCTACACAGAGATTTAGTAATTAAGCAGTGTCTCTGCAGTGTGTCTGCAAGCTGTAATTAAAAGCTTCATTAGAGGGAGAGCAAAAGTAAAGAGGCAGAGGCCTGGTTTTGGTATTATTTTCCTATAAAATTCACTGTTCACTACAAGTGACCCATTCAGCACTCTCCAGCKAGATTTGGTTAAAATTAACCACAACAGACCAAATCTAGACCAATTCAGACCAGCAAACAGAGAAAACACAAGGTTAAGGAATTCTTAGAACCTGACTTGTTACCTTCTACAGTGCTATCTGGGTGTCTAATTAATCAATTMATTTCAAACTACTGCTGCCAAATTTCAAATTGCTATTAAGAACACTAACAAGGCTGACTGTGCTGATGATATTTATGGCCAAACAAAGATGGACCTTGGTTTCTCAGGTTGTTTGTAGGTGTAGAGCAGTGCATGTTCCTCCCCTGAAAGAACTCAAAGTTTAAATATCCCTGCATAGGATGGAGACAAAGGTGTTAAGCACAATGTGAGGGTAAAACTGGGTTTAGAGTTACCTTAGAATCTTGATTATCTCTAAGTATCTGCACTAGTAACAACTATGGGCTGTAAGAATAAAAACATCCAGCTACTGGCCCCAGATTTGTTCAGAGACTGAAATGCAGGCATTCCCTATGAGACAATAAGAATATTAAATATTAGCTATTGCATTTATACAGTGTATAAGTAACATTTCTATTTCTCCCCCACCTGCTCCCACRCCAGTATCAGGTATCTTGACTCCCTGTCTCTCCCCATTGCAGTGACCACACAGAAACTGAAGCAACTGACTACTGACATTTGGCAGGAAACTGCTCTTGCAAATATCAGCTTAGACTCATTACAGTTAATTACATTTTTCTCAAACAGTATGATATGTCAAACAGTATCATATTGTCTGAAGYAAAAAGTGTTCCCTCATGCCATACAGCCTCTCAGTTATTGTCCTAAGAACACACATTTCATTCCTTATCCTCCATTTAAAAAAAAATATGAAAGCATGCAACACATTTAATTGCAAATACATTATGTGGAATTTACCCTTTGAGATACCATTAAAATGTAAAAGAAAATATATCCAGATGATCCAGTTCCATATATTTATGATAGTACATGACTGACTTCCTAGGAGACAAAACCCCCCACTTTTAAAGGACATGTTTTCAAATTTTGGAAGTGACCTSAGTGGACAAAATTCACCTTTGTTAATATCTCTGCACACTTAAAATATTCTGAAAGGAACACACRCCTCTGTTTCATACTTTTAGTGAAGTCTTCCAGCCTTTCTCTTACCTGTGTCTAGGAGCACTTTTAGAAGTGAAGAACACTGAATTTTTACCAGAACAACTCTTGACCCATCCTTGCTGGTCTGGGCCCTTAGTGAAGAACTGGTTTTGTCTTCTTCACTCCCACAAGCATCTTTCAGGTGCAGATGAGAAGACAAGGGCCACCAAGTACCATACTGTGGTCCTGGTCTTGACAAACCATTAAAAAACACAGGAAAGCATTGATAGCACCATTAAAATGGAACACTCTRGAGGAAACAATGAGGGTGAATGAATGAACAAGTGAATGAATTGCAGTGTTATGACAGTAACACATCTGGTGGTTCCAGACAGACTGAAAAATCTGTGTTCCATGTCAAATCAAGGAATGGATTTGAAGCAGATCACAGCCAGGCCACAGAACCCCACCCACTATTTCCATCACATATGGATGTCAGGATGAAATACAAAAAGGAAGGGTGGTCTCATCTCCTAAATTATGTCAAGATAGCAGAAAGTTTTAAATTCTAGACTTGATCCTTTAACTGATTTGATAAGGTAGAATAACTAGTTTGCCTGAGTGTCACCACTGAAATAGTCAGAGTACTTACTTATCCCACAAGGATACTGTCAGGTTTAATTAATTATGTCTGTGAAATCCTTTCTAAATGAAAAGTGGCAAGCATGATTTATTAACTAAGTCTAAAGCACCACTGCAGAATCAGAGAGTGTTCATTGTTTTACCAAGAGAATAACACTTCTCATAAAATACATTTCAAATGGGAAATTATAATAACAGCCCTTTTGACTTATTTAGACTTTTCTGTGAGGAGCACGGCAATAGACTTTTGATGAGTTCTAGGAATAGAAGCATAATGAAGAGCAAGAGACACAGGAACACTCGCCCACTGACATGAACCAGCTAAATGGTGTTGCATAAATCCTGAGAGCAGGGTCTGCTGTAGGGCTGAGCTGAGAGAAAACCACTCCTCTGCTTGTTAAATGATGCTTGCTTGTAGTCTGACTGTGTGCAAGGATTTGGGCAGGCCTCACAGATACAATCACCCAASCACCCAACCAAGCTCAGCACTGGACAGGGAATGGCATCAGGAGCCCAAAACCAGCTGTAAGGGGGTGATGTAGGAGCTGCAAAGGGCCTGACCTGTGTCAGCAGCACCCCTCTCTCYTGCTCTCAGGGTACCCCAGCTCCAACCTGCAGGCAGAATCCAGGTGTCACAGTTAGGAATGACTGGCTGCTGTCACGGATGGACATCTCTCAGGATGCAGTGGGGTCTCTTTGTAGGTCCACTTTTCACTGAGGTGACACAAAACCCCAYAGATAAAAGAGTAGACTGAAACATTCAGAGGAGACACTGCTCAAACAACCTGTGGGTTACACTGATCCAGAACATCCACAGGGCAGCTCTGTGGCCCAACTCTTTCCTGGACAGCTCCACCTCTTTGGCCTGTAGGGGCAAGCTCCACACCCTCCAYGCCAAGAACAGGAGTTTCAGAGGAGGAAATGATTCATGCCCTCAGAATGCAAGTGAAATCCCACAGACCAGAAGAAAATACTTATTCATCTGCATAAGTATACATGCATACCTCACATTCACCTATTACATTTCAATTAGATACCACAAATAAATAAAAATACCCCAGATTTGGTGGAATTTAACATCAGGTGGCATGCCACAGACATGGCATGAAACAGGCAATACCACAGGACTTGAAATACAATGTCAACTGAATTTGGGCCTGATGCAGCAAAAAATAACCATACTTTTGCAGGCTACAGACACACAGGGTTTGAATGGCTCCACTGTGTCAACGTGACACATCATTCAGAAATATCRACCTGTTGTAGCAAATAAAGACAGTGAGGGATTGTCTGGACTGGGTCAGAATCCTTTAAAAAAATATTTTAGCTAAAATTATAGTGTAAGAAATGGTGGGAGATGTTTGATTTGTGAGTTGGCCAAGACAAACGCATCGGGAGATTCCCCTTAAYTAAGTTATTACTCATTTGTTTACATTTTGAAGTCTCCACTTCAAGTMATCTCTCTGCCTCTTTCTTTCCCAGCTTCCTCCTTCTTTATCACATCAGCTTAAGACAGCCAGGCATGAGAACCACTTACCCAKGCTGGCACAGGCCTGGCCAGGCAGCAGGGCTCTTCAGCAGGCTGAAGAAACAAATAAAATAAAATAAACAAAGAAAAGAAAACAGATTTAAAAATTAAAAAGGTTCAATACATGAAAAATGAACGTCTGTTTTTAGAGAATGAACTTTAAAGAAAAATCATTCAATTATGAAGTGGGACAGCCACATCACCAAACTTCTGGGAACAGCCAAGCAGCTCAGACACAACCCCCATCTTTCCAAACCAGCACCATGCTTAAGAGCTGGATTCAGATGCAGGCTCCAGCACAGGAGCCTATCTCACTTGCTAACAGGGATTTTCCAGGTGCCACCCTGGCAGGGAAGCTCCCACCTTGGCTGGGGACACACTTGAAGTGGGCAGATGACACTAAAAGCAACAGTCCTTGCCCATGCTGCTATGAAACAAAAAGGCACTGCAGGAAACGTTGTTATTTGGAGATAAAGTGACAGGTGTAYGACACTGCAGGTCTCAGGGCAGTCCGACCACATCTTTGCTAGTGTTTGAAACAATTCCCACCAGAGACATCTGGGAGCAGCCTGCCTTCAAATATCCTCCATGTACCATCATACCTCTGTACACATCCTTTCCAGAAAATCCCACCCACCTCTACCTGTTCAGGAAAGGATGTGTACAGAGGTATGATGGTGATCCAGGCAGTGCAACCATTGTACTCTTTGGTGGTTTCAGATCTCCTCCATGTCTTCATCTTCAACATAACCATCCACATAGAGGATGTTTGAAGGCAGGTTGCCTAAGCACCAAGCTTTTCCAGGGGCAGTTCCCAGCGCTGCAGCTTTTTCCTTATGTAATCCTTTGTTGTACTTTTGTTACGGTTTAATAAACCTTTTTAAATTTTCAAAGTGAGCAGTTGTCTSTCACAAGGGGTAAAGGGGCAAAATGCCTCCCCTGACACGCCAGCTGTCCTTCTTTGGATGCAGCCCTCGATGTGTTTGGGTTTCTGGACTGGAAGTACTCCCTGCTGGCTCCTGTGCAGATTTTCACCCACAAGAATCCTCAATTCTTGTCTGCAGGGCAGTTCCCGATGAGTTTATCTCCCAGTCTCTCCTCATGCCTGGGATCACCCGGGAGTCTCCCGAGTCTGTAGCATGCACCAAAGTGACTTCAGCGCTGAAATTGTGTTGAAAAGGACCTGTCACCTCAGGCTGCCAAGTTTCATYCAGCGGYCACTTAGGACAAATATTTCAGGTACAAATAGCCTGTGATTTGAGTGTGTTATGTGACCCAGGCGCATCTCCCCAGATCTCACAGTTCTGGTCTGTTCCCATCCCTACGCAAAACCGCGTGTGGGAGTAAACAAGGCGAAGGATCCACAGGGACGCGCTGCAAATCCTCGCGTGAAATTCGCACCGTGTTTTTGCCRGACATTGCCGGACAATGCAGGGTTGCCCGTCTCGGCCGCATTTCCCACACTGGCGGCGCTCGGCGGTGCCCCCGGCCCGGCCCTGAGGGGGCGCGAGCGCTCCCTCCCCGCTCTCCCTCCGCCGCCGCCGCCGCCAGCGGGAGCCACGGCGCGGCTCCGCCCGTGACGGGCTCGGGAAAGGCCGCACAACCCGCCGGGCTGCACGAACCCCGCGGATTGGAACGGCGGGGCTCCTTGGATTCGCCTTGAACCGCTCGCATAAGGAACCGCGAATTATAAAACGCGACAAAAACGGCCCGGGAGGAGCCGGGCGGGGCTGAGGGGGAGCGGCCGCGGCCGCATCGCCCCGCCCCCCTCCGCGTCACGTGACTGCTGGGGCCGCAGCGATGGCGGCGCCGGGGTTGGACGCACTGTGGGTGCGGGACCCGCTGGGGCCGCGGGTGCGGCCGCTGCCGCTGCCCCCCGGGGGCGGCTCCGTGCTCTGCCTCCGCCGCCACCGCGCCCGGGAGCTGGTGAGTGCCGGGGCAGCGGGGAGCCGGTGTGGGGCCCTCCGGCCTCGGGAGGCGCTGCGCTTCCGGTGCCGGCGGCGCTGCGCAGGCCGCCCGAGGCCTCTGCCCGCCCGCACCCGCGGAGTCGCGATCCGCGCCTGTGCGCACCTTGCTTTGGGTGCTGTCGCTTAGCTGAGCAGCAGGGTGTGCTGTGAGAGAGCCCTGTAGCCTCTTATCAACGTGTTATATATATATATATATATGTATGTGTGTGTGTGTGTATATATGTGTGTATATATGTATATATATACACATATGTGTGTATATATATATACATATATATGTGTGTATATATACATGTATTTATACACACATATGTCTATATATACACGTATATGTGTATATATACGTGTACATATATACATATATTTTTATATATATATACACATATATATACATATATATATGTGTATATATATGTGTACATATATACATATATTTTTATATATATATACATATATATGTGTACATACATATATACATATATATATGTACCTATATATATATGTACATATATATATATATACACACATATCTATGTATGTATATGTGTGTGTGTTTATATATAAACACAGGTGGGTTGACCCTGGCAGGACCCCAGGCGCTCTCTCTTCCTCTTCTCAGCTGGACAGGAGAGAGAAAAATGTAATAAAAGGGGTCAAAGGTYGAGATAAGGACAGGGAGATCTCTCAGCAGTCAGCATCACAGGCAAAACAGACTTGACTTGGGGAAATGAACTTMATTTATTACCAGTCAAAGTCAGGGTAGGATTATRAGAGGTAAAAGGAATCCTAAAAACTCCTTCCCTCCTCCCCTCACTCTTTCTTTCTCTCCCTTATCTCCTTCCYGCTAGTGGCACTGGAGGACAGGGAATGAAGGTTATGGTCAGATCATCACAGGTTCTTTCTGAATTTTTCCCRTAGTACAGTTTTTCCCCATTCATGTTTGCAAGCTGATTCAGATTGTATTCAGTCCTTTGGTAACCAGGAATTAAAACAAGCACCATTAGAGAATGTTCGTGCTTTTCAGATCGTCTGATTTTTTTTTTTTTTTGCTCCTCTCTGGAAGGAAGAAAACACAACTGCTTAATGGTTTTCTTTGTCAGAATGTTTCATTTTTTCTGGCTCAATGATCTGACTCAATTTTGCTGCGTTTTCAGAACATCCCAGAAGAAAGTTTGTATGTGAAGTGCAATGGGCGACTGGTCAGCGATGAAGACGAGTTGCAGAGTGGAGTTGTTTATAGCCTGGAGCCGAGGCTCTGTGCTGGAAAAGGAGGTTTGTTGTTTATTCTGCTTCTTAGTGATTAGATTCTTATGTTAAAAAACTGCTGCTGTGCCACAGTCTGTACTGATAGCAGGAGTCCTCAGATACTGGCAGACCTCTGGTTGTGTGTATGACTGATACAAAGTCTCTGAACTAAAACCAAAGTGTTTGTGCAAAGCTGAGGATTGACCAGGGAAGCTGAAGTCCAGATCTTCCTCACATAATTTTTCAGCTTATCTCTGTTGGTAGAAGCTGTAGCATGCACCAAAGTGACTTCAGAGTTGAAATTGTGTTGAAMAGGACCTGTCACCTCAGGCTGCCAAGTTTCATTCAGTGGTCACTTAGGACAAATATTTGAGGTACAAATAGTCTGTGATTTGAGTGTGTTATGTGACCTGATTGACTTTATCTTCTATGATTAAAAAAACCATATATAAAAAAAAAAAAACCATATATAAATGTCAAGATCTCAGTAGTCTTTATCTTCTATTATTTAAAAAACATATATATATAAATGCCAAGATCTCAGAATTCAACCTAATTTGGACTCCTTATATTGACAAGATGTTTCTGTTTAGCTAATTCTTGTTTACTTTTTTCCTCTGGCAGGGTTTGGGTCGATGCTGCGAGCCCTGGGTGCTCAGATTGAGAAGACCACAAACAGAGAGGCGTGTCGGGATCTCAGTGGAAGGAGACTGAGGGATGTCAATCATGAGAAAGCGTAAGGCATTTCCTCAGAGGCTGAAATGATAAAATAACCTCGTCCTGTAGCTTACAARAGAGGTCAAATGATTGCTTGTTGTAGCAGTGAAATGGTGTTTTGAGTACTAAAAAGAGCAAAAGAGAAATCTTAAGTGCAGATGGACTGGAAGCCAAGAGGGCTTTCCTGACTGTAATTCTATTATTGCAGAAGCAGATGTGATTTTACTGCAGCCTGAGTCTGAGAGACTGTTCTGCACCTCTTGGTGCAGAATTCACAATTCCTCGTGTGCAATTCTCACCCTTCTCTCTGAAGCTGCTAGACCACAGTTTTGGGCATGTGTGAACTTAACTGCTGTTTCTGGCTTTCAGAACAAGCCCTGCTCTCCTCTCTGTAGCAGAGTCTCTGTCGGTTTCCTGGGTCATTCCCCTGGGTGCTGTTCTCTTTTCCCTTTGCCTCCCAGCCCAGCCGGGATGGGAGCGCCGGCAGCGCGGAGCAGGAAGCCGCTGTTGCAGCTGCGAGCGCTGATGTGGGGTGGTGTCGCCGCAGGATGGCGGAGTGGGTGAAGAAGCAGGCGGAGCGGGAGGCGGAGAAGGAGCAGCGGCGGCTGGAGAGGCTGCAGCGGAAGCTGGCGGAGCCGCGGCACACGTTCACCGACCCCGAGTACGAGCGGCAGTACCGGGAGATGGCCGAGCGCCAGGAGGAGTCGCTGCGCATCGGTATGGCAGCGCWCTGCACGCTGAGAGCCTCTCGAGCCTCACTCCAGTAGGAAAATTTAAAAAAGAAGTGGTTTTTTTTTTTTTCAGTTAAATGAAATCTTAGATTTCAGCGAAATTTGCTGAAATTTGTTTAATTTTTCCTCTTTGTCTGCAGTGTCTGTTAAATTCCACTTGTGAAAAAYGCCAGTCGCTTGTTTTTAAAATTTTAAAAGTTTAATAGTAATAAAATGGTTATAAAAATAGTAATACAATTACAGTAATAATAATTTGGACAATTAGGATTAGGACAATACGAGACAATAGAAACAAAGAGTTACAGACAGTCCGGGTACCTCTTTCTGGGCAAAATAAGCCCGAAAAGGGACACACTGTTAACAGAGGATTAACCCTTAAAAGCAACAGCCTGTTGCATATTCATACACCTCATCCATGATGCATAAATTCCATTCAAACACAGGATTCTGTCTGGTCAGTGTCATCTTCTTCCTCTGAATCCTAAGGGCGTCTTCAAGAGGCAGGAAGAAGTTAATTTGTTCTTATAATGGAGCAATAATTCTTTTTTTCTGAAAGATTGAGGTGTCCCGTGGCTGCTCAGTGCTAGTCCTTTCTTTAAAAAAATATCTCACACACATAGTTTCTATTTTAACATTTTGTTATAACCTAAACTCTATTTAACACACTACTTAAGAAAATKAATGCAGCATAACTTTCTAACATAACACTTATAATATTAATTTCAATGTTTGCAAAAAGCCAATCATAAAATACTCATTTTTCACACACGGAACTGCGTGACATGATACAAGTGATGCTTCACCTTGCTTAGCTAGGTCACCTAGCCAGATTCTGAATTTAAGACTGAGATTAATTTTGAGATTAAGAACCAGATTCTGTGAAGGTGGTGTTGCTAGTTGGGCTGTAAGAATTACCCAGTGAAACTATAAAGGGTTTGGGTTGTACCTTAAAAACTTGATACTGGATCCAGCTGCAGAATACCTTGTTTCACTTCCTGGTCTTTGTAGTTACTTTGTTTATTCCTATATTGTTTTCTTGCTGTCAGCTAGGTAGTGAAACTTGAGAGTGAATGGAATGAAGAACCTGATAGTTCAGTTCAGGGATCCAATTTTAATTGACTCTTAGTAAATCCATGTAGRAAAGCTTTTGCTGCTACTCAGTTTGTGTTCAAGCTTTAAGTCTATATCACCAATAGTGATTCTTTCCACTAGTGTTTTAAATTGCATCTGAAGTGAAAAGATAAGTAGAATTTACAGCAGACGTTAATTGTGTCCTGATGAAGTTCACTTTCAAATTTGTTTTGAAGGCTTGCAGGTTATTGCCAGCAAAGCAGTGTCATCAGAAAGTGGCAGGAGTCGGAAACGTCCGGGTGAGCCTGGGAAGAGCGAAACAAAATCTGAAAAAAGAAAATGTCCTTGGTAAGAGTTATACCTTGTTTTTATACTCCAGCCTTAAGCCTTAAAAAGGATGTAAAGTTAGATACATACTAGTAAGCTGAGTCTAGTCTGAGATGTAGGCTTGAAATAAGAAAACTGAACTGATTAAATCRAAGAACTGAAAGTAAACATTTCTGCATTCCTATAATTCTGTCCCAGATGGAGCAGACAAACTTCATTTGCAAAAACAGACACTTTTCTCTCCCACCCCTTCTAAATTATTATATTCTACTACTTCCTGTTATCCTTTTCTTCATAAATAATTATAATTTACAATGAACTTAAAAAGATTGGTTTTCTCCCCTTGCATCTTTCATCTAATGTAACATGGAAGAGAAGTCAAAGATTCCAGTCATTTCTGTATTGAGAATGCTGYAATACCTGTTTTGGGCATTTGTAGCTCCTTTTCAATATTGATAGCTCTTCCATTAACTAAACTAACCTAAATAGCTGTTGGAGTAGCTCCTTATATCTCTCTGAAGATGATTTTGGRAAGAGAAATGTGGCAATTAAAAAAATATTTGAAAGACAAAAAGTTAAGATAGATGCATGTTAATTTGTAACATATTCCCTGTGCCAGGCCAGGGTTGGATGAGGCCRCAGGCTCAGGCTGTGAGGATGACAATAAGGATGACTCCCCTTGTACATCTGACAGAAGTTGTCCATCAGGCAGCAGTGCTAATGGAAGTGTTGGAAATTCAGATGAGTGTTCAAGCAGCTCTGTGGCTTCAGGAGAGGACAGTCCATCTACCAGTGCAAGTGAGAAACCACTGGAGCAGCCAGAAGGTCCTGGAAGAGATCTGCAGGGAGAAGTGTGCACARGTGGGCAGGCTGAAATTCTGTCTGGAGAAAACAGCAAAATGACAGAGACCCCAAAGGAAGATGCCCAAGGAAAGAATGGAGTGACTCAAGCTCAGAAAGARGAGCAAGAAAATGTTCCTGCTAAGGCACAAGAAACAAACCAGTCCCAGAGCACAGTAAGTAGGACAAAATGAGCTGTAGAAGCAAACAAGCTCCAGCAATGTAGCTTTTCCCACTGGATTGATGAGAGCCTGACTGATGCTTGGCAGCAAAAGGTGCCAATACTTCTGCTTTATGGGTCCTTGCATAATATTACTGTTAAAGATTTGTGGGGATAATGAATCTGGGCTTACTTGAGCAATAAAAAAAAGTGTAGCTCTTTTTTTCAGGCTAGGGAGTTACTGGGATTTTCTGCCTTTTTTCACCTTGGGTGTGAAGTTTGCCACTGGCAACAAATGAACTCTGATGTGTGAAAGTTCATTACAGTTCAGTGGGGAAAAGACCAAGGATGTACTCTGATGAATTAGAACTTTGTCATCTACTGTACTATTARAGCTGGCAAGTTTTAAACAGGATGTTTACCATTCTTCACTGTTTACCTTTTGCTCAGTATTTGTGAGACTTTCTATTCCTAGAACAGGAAACTCCACCAATGCTATGGCAGATTGTTATTGCAGGTGGAAATATTTTTAATATTTTTATAGTAGTCCTTGATGAATTTTTCTTTCTTTTCTTTTTTAGAAGTAGGGTGAGAATAATGAGGTAACCAGTTGGGTTTTTGTATGCTTAGCAGGACAAAGGTTCTGATTTTACTGGCAAGAATTGTTTTTGCCAAGTGCATAAGGGGAGTTCTCTCATTCCCACTGCTGTTATTCCTTGCTCTGGGTACAGACTATAAGAGCAGTATGTGCATTTAAATATTGAACAAAATGGGCTTAGATTTTGGTGTCCTTGATAGTGTGTTAGTAAATTCCAGCATTTGAATTATCCCATCTATTCCATGGGAATTATCCCATCTATTCCATTTTGTAGACAAGGCTCTGGATTGAACTAGACTATCTGTAGGGGTCCTTTTTACCTTTAGTCAATTTGCAAATATACCAATTTCCTTTGAAGATGAAATTTTAGTCCACATTTTCTTYTAGTGGCAGGATGAGATGTGAACTTCACAACTTGTTTTTTTTGGGTTAATCATACTAAAAAGAGATGCTTCTTAATAAATTTCTTGAATTACAGCATGACTGCATTAGAAATAACTTTTATCCTCCTTCCTGCTCCTGCTGGAGGTGTGCTGGTTATGTTCTGCATCAGGCTAAAAAGGGGCTGTCAGCTTTGCTGTGCCTCTGGAAGCCAAGGTTAAGCTGCTGAACTGCTGGGCAAGATGGCAAACTGATGTTTTTCATTCAGTTTTGAATCTTCTGAGGTCTAAGGGACCCACAAGAGTCAAAAGTCCAGCTCCTGGCCCTGCACAGGACAGCCCCAAGAATTACACCATGTGCCTGAGAGCATTGTCCAAATGAACTCCATTGTCTTCTTGAACTCCTGTTTTTCTTGAATGTTTTTCTCAATTGTTTTTCTCTTTTCAGGAGGTAGAACCAATAGACCTGCTGGCCTTCAACTCTGCTGCTGAACTGGAAGCCCTGGGTTTAGAGAAGCTGAAGATGGGATTGATGTCTTTGGGACTGAAATGTGGAGGCACTTTGAAGGAAAGAGCAGCAAGGCTTTTTTCAGTGAGAGGTCTGTCTAGAGACCAGATCAAGCCATCCTTATTTGCAAAGCCCCCTAAAGGGAAAACCTCTGGTTAGATTTGGAAATATTTACCTTTTTTGCATGTGTATTTGATGTCATTAAATAAAARCTCTTGGTATCCTTTCAACTGAGTATCCCCAGCTTCTGAACTCACACCCACAAGATTCCCAAGGAGTTTTGGGCAGGTGGGAAGGATATTATAGACACAGTGTTTGGGAATGTGTTCCACAGGGTATTAGAGGGAGAAGAGAAACACTGAGGCTCTGCAAATCACATCTCATGGAGGTTGTGACAGGACAAGTGGACTCTGTGTGGAAAGGAAATGGGTGTGTTTACTGACTGTTTCACTAGGAAACTGGGATGCAGGGTGCTTGGGAGGTCACCTTAGCCTGTTGAAGTTTTGCTGGTGTAAATCCAGTGGGTGGGGATGTTAGATCTGGCTGTCCCTGCCTGGGTGGCAAAGCTTTGGTGTCACCAGCTCTCTAAAAGGCAGTGACAATGTGTGGGACAAAAGAGCCTCCAGCTCTCTGAGCACACTCAAGCTCCTTTTTAGTATGGGAAGGGGAATGTTGGACAAAAAGTGAAGTGGCCATTTTAGTGRTGTGTTTTGGCAGCAACTCTACCCAAGTTATTTCCCCTCACTGCAGTTCTCTCTTGCTTCAGTTTGTACTGATGCAGCCACTTCCAAGCCTACCCCATGTGTCACACACTTGCCTTTAGTGTTGTGGGTTCCTTATTAAACCAAATCAGTTCCCTGATGTGGCTCTAACAAATTTGTGCCAGCACAACAGAAGCAGAATTACATAAAAACACTGGTTGGGATATTTTAAGCCACCAGTAGCACCAAACACTATTGACCAACTGCATCTTCAGTAGTGCCAGAATTAAAAGAAATGCCCTACATCTGTTTAAGAGGGCTACAGCTGTACCTTGAACAAGCTCCATACTTTGGCAAGTTTATTTGGGAATTGTTTAGCTCCTGCTGAGTTAAAAAAGGAACAAGCACTTGCTCTAGGATCTTCCCACATGGAGGATTAGCCTAGAGCATTATTGTGTCTGGAGAGCCAGAGGGGGCTCACTGGCAATTCAGGACTTTCACATGCTCAAAGGGCATCCTTTTGAAAACAGTTGGGTAACAGCAGGACTCAGACTGATCCTTCAACAGAAGAGAAACAAGTAGGTGAAGTGCTTGAAGCTTTTTAACARTTTGGACAAGAACAGAAAAGTCAACAGTTGGGGAAAAAAAAATATAAACTGAACCAGTTCCAGTGTTATATGGGCAATTTCTGTAGGAAAGAAAGGCCTCAGAACAGAGGTGATCTTTCTAGTCCAGGGCAAGAGGATAAAGCAGTTTGCAGCCTGTGTCTGTCTTTTCCTGAGTATTTATGTAGCTTCAGATTTCAAAGATGTTTCTCGTTGTAAATGCACCAAAGCTGTGAATATCTTCCTAGAGAAAAGGTTCATTCTCCTATGGAATCATTTCCCCAAAAAGCAAGTGGTGTGACTTAGAGAAGTCACACTTCTGAAGTGTCATTTTAAATGCGTTTATTTCAAGCACCTAAGCACTGCMTCGTGTTTCACTGGCATTGCAGAGTTACTGACTGAAAAAAGTAATGAGTGAAAACACTGGCACAAGCCTGAGGGAGGGCTTTTCCTCACTTCACAGGGATCCATCTCTTCCCTGAAAAGAAAGATGAGTACATCTAATACACAAAAAAACCAGGGAGCAGGACAGGTGATAGAGGGAAGGAACTGCTGGAGATTTAGAAATATCACCACTGGCAGACAGAGTAACAGCTGCCAGAAGGTTCCATTCCATTGTCCTCACCTGCACGATGCTAACAAGTTCCTCAAAGGCCACTTAGTGATGTTGTTAGTGTTTAGGAACTCATAATCACAGAACTGTTATATGCAGGTGCTTTTACTGAAGAGCTCTGGGTGTCAGGGGTGCACAGACCCAAACCTGACCYGACATGGTTTCGAGCYGAACATGTTTTATATTCTATCATTATATAATTTATATATGATTATTAAACTTACATTGTTCTATTGTATTCATCCAAGCATGGATTTCTCGTGATCCCCCTCAAACCCCTAACATAGTTCCTCACGATTTTTTAAACAATAATTATATCTAATCACATCTGACAATTATATCACTTATCATATACTGACTACACAGGCGCAGTTTCACATGAWCTAGCAAAYGTGCATGCTTGTGTGAAAAATGCRTATTTTATTATTGGCTTTTTGCAAATATTAARTATGTGTTACATTAGAAAGTTATGCTGTATTAATTTTCTTAAGTAGTGTGTTAAAGTGTGTTAGAGTTTCTCAGATTCTTTAAACAATAATTATATCTAATCACATCTAACAATTATTTATCATATRCTGACTACACAGGCGCAGTTTCACATGATCTAGCAAATACAAGGCCTAACATTTCCCAGGGCCTACTTTTAACATTTTCCCAGGGCATACTAAGCCTAACTTTCTCTCTAACTCCCCGAMTTTTCTATGATTTTAAAWTTTTTTACTATYAATGTGAACACACCTTTTGCTGGAGGTGCTGSAGTTGTTTCCATCKCTTTGCCGGTGCTGCAGCTTCTGCTCTGGTTCCTCAAAGGCCACTCAGTGATGTGAACACTCCTTTTGCTGGAGGTGCTGSAGTTGTTTCCATCTCTTTRCCRGTGCTGCAGCTTCTGCTCTGGCTGCTGTAGGTGGCACTGGGCTGACACGGAGGATGGCTCCGATCCCAGCAGCGCTGCCAAAGCTCACAGGGCACCTGAGCCGAGTCCGCGGGGGCTGCTGAGGAGCAGGGACATGGCTCACACCTTTGTGATAAACGCCAATCACTTGGTTCTACAATTTTAAAAGTTTAATGGTAATAAAATGGTTATAAAAATAGTAATGTAATTAGAGTAATAAAAATTTGGACAATTATGATTTAGGACAATACAAGACAATAAAAACAAAGAGTTATGGATGGTCTGGGTACCTCTTTCTGGACAAAATAAGCCCGAAAAAGGACACACGTTAACAGAGGATTAACCCTTAAAAGCAACAGCCTGTTGCATATTCATACACCTCATCCATGATGCATAAATTCCATTCAAACACAGGATTCTGTCTGGTCAGTGTCAGCTCCTTCCTCTGTATCCTGACTGCATCTTCAGGGCTGAGCAAGGTGGGAAGAAGTTCATTTCTTCTCATAATGGAGCAATAAATTCTCTTTCTCTGAAAGGTTTAGGTGTCCTGTGGCTGCTATCTCAGTGCAAGTCCTCTCTTTTRARAAGTATCTTACATAGCATAGTTTCTATTTTAACATTTTGTTATAAYCTAGAACAATATTTAACACACTACTTAAGAAAATTRACACAGCATRACTTTCTAACATAACACATGTAATATTAWTTTCAATATTTGCAAAAARCCAATCATAAAAYACACATTTTTCCCACCTTTACACCATTCTGCCTGTTCCTGAAACAGCCACAATCAATCCCTCTGATCCCCCTGCAGCTCATTCTTGTCCAGYATTTTGCTTTCTGGACAATGTTGGCATTTGAAAGGCTGGTTCGCAGCGGTGTATTCTCAGGAAGGTGCTGTTTTTAAATCCTAAAGCTTTCTCCAAGACACCTATCTGGAAATGGTRATGCCTGCACTCCTGTTGGCACYRCCACCTYGGCTGGATTGGGTTTTGTTATAGCMGAGCRCTTRGGGTGGCTTTGCAGATTAACGTRCCTAATGACACCTGAAGGGAGGGAGGTGACAACTCGGAGCTCTCCCAGCTGTAGAGGAGGGGCTGGACRGGCACCGCAGCTTTCCAGCTCTGCTAAAGGCTGGGCCAAACCAGGCTAGTTAGTCCGGGTTTAGAGCCAGCAGCTGTGCATGCTTGTGTGGAAAATACSTATTTTATGATTGGCTTTTTTGAAAATATTGAAATTATTATATGTGTTGTGTTAGAAAGTTAYGCTGTATTAATTTTCYTAAGTAGTGTGTTAAATATAATTTTAGGTTATAACATAATGTTAAAATAGAAACTGTTTGTGTGAGATATTTTTTTTAAGAAAGGAGTGGGGTACTTGCACCAGATAGCAGCTCCAGGACACCTAAATCTTTCAGAGAAAGAGAATTTATTGCTCCATTATGGGAAGAAATGAACTTCTTCCCACCTTGCTCAGCCCTGAAGATGCTGTCAGGATTCAGAGGAAGAAGTTGACACTGACCAGACAGAATCCTGTGTTTGAATGGAATTTATGCATCATGGATGAGGTGTATGAATATGCAACAGGCTGTTGCTTTTAAGGGTTAATCCTCTGTTAATGTGGGTCCTTTTTCGGGCTCGTGCTGCCCAGAAAGAGGTACCCAGACTGTCCATAACTCTTTGTTTTTATTGTGTCATATTGTCCTAATTCAAATTGTCCAAATTTTTATTACTCTAATTATATCCCTATTTTCATAACCACTTTATTACTATTAAGCTTTTAAAATTTTAAAAACAAGTGATTGGCATTTTCACACTTGGGAAGTGTCCCGGTGGCCTGAACGCAGGAGCTGCCTGGCCTGCTTCTCCAACCTGGCACAGGGAACCAGGAATTTGCACAAACCTTGCAGGGCAGAAAGGAGCAAGGAGCTCTTGAAAGACCTGTCTGGGCTCCATGGAGAGAAGAGGAGTGTTTATAAGGAGCCAGTCAGCTTGTGAAACATCTGCTGGGAGCATTACACACCCCAGTGAGAGCACAAACAGGCTGCCCAGGGAGGTGAGTGAGTCACCATCCCTGTGGGTACCTGTGGGCCACGGTTTAGTRGTGGGCTTGRCASTGTTGGGTTAATGGRCTGGATGATCCTGGAGGTTTTTTCCAACCTAAACAGTTCTCTGAGGTCTGGTGGTTATGCATGGCACCTTATGGCCAGTGTGATGCCGTACCCAGCATCCAGCAACTRCCTGGCACCTCCAAGGGGTGACAGGGCTACTGACCCCTGGGCTGGAAGTTGGAAGTCACCTGGGAAGTCATGATCATGAACTGATTGCATTCATTTTCAGCAAAACAGAAAACAGACCTTCACAGGGAAYACAGGCATCCCAGGCTTCCAAAGAGGCAGATTTTTTAAATAACTAAAATTGGAAGGAAATATGTAAACAGAAAACCCATGAATAAACTTTAGGATAAGCTTTAAAACAAAATYAATAAATAGCTTGGAAAAAGACCCAAACAAACCAACAAAAACCCACTCTGATTCRACAATTATCAAAAATAGAATACTGAGAGCTGTGGATTGTTTACATGGCTTTCCAGTGCCCAACATCTCCAGACAGCCTGTTATCTCCTGCCGAGGTTAAAAACTCTTTTTTGGCCATTCTGAACCTGCTGGTTTTACCACAGGAAACCAAGGCATCCCAGCAGTCCTGGAGTGCCTGAGCATGTCCAGAGGCCAGAGGCAGCAGTCCTGATGAGCTCTTTATTCTGTTTGATTCTGAAATGTGCTGCTTGTTCATGCTGCTCTCCTACACCTGCTCCACGAGCGGACAGAGGAGCCCAAATCCTCTAAAAACATCAAAGCCCTGCAGGATCTCTGTCGCACTCCCTGCCAGCCCCATCACCTCCCCAGCCCTGTTTGCCCTCGGTTCCCCTTCCCCAGACTCCAGCTGCTGCCAGCCAAAGCCAGAGGGGCTCCCTGATTATCACCTTGGCTGGGATGTGGATTGGGCATCCCTTTGGGCTTACACAGGCAATTAGAGGGCTGCCCTGAAAGGCAAAGTGTCAGACACCCTTGGTAGGAGTCTGTGAAGTGCAAAAGGGAAAAAACAAGAGAGAGAGAGGAAATAAGGCCTCACCAGCTGGGAAAAGCTGCAACTTCTCACAGGTTTTGAAAGAAAATGGGAAAGCAGCTTTGATTTAAATGAAACCATGGAAAGATCACACAGGGCAATGTAGTCCAGCTAGCGGTGGCATTTAATGYGGCTTGAAACTTCTGTTCTCTCTCCTAGAACGGAGATAATGGGTAGAGATAACAGAGAGGGAAAGTGCTGCTGGCATGGCCAAGCCTCTCTCTAAAGGAAAGCTTTCCTGAGACTGACAGGACCGGCTCCAGCCCCCCTGTCCAGCTCCATGAACCACTGCCGGCCCTCAGGGTCACCCTGTGAGCAGTGCCACGAGGGCCAGCCAGAGCAGGCACCCATGATAAGCCGCTTCTGAGAAGATTTAGCTGCCACACGAACACTCACACAAGAGCCTAAYCTGGAGTGTGGGGCTGAGAGGGCTCTTGAAGTCCTCCAGGTGAAGAGCACACCCCTCCTGCTCCTCGAGCAGCACCTGGGTGCTCTGTGCTTTCAGCAGTGCACGAGTGTGAAAAATGCCTATTTTRKGATTGGCTTTTCACAAATATTGATACGAATATGTGTTGTGTCAGAAAGTTATGCTGTATTAATTTTTTAAGTAGTGTGGTAAATATAGTTTTAGGTTATAACATAATGTTAAAATAGAAACTGCTATAGAAGATACTTTTCAAAAGAGAGGAATGAGGTACTCCCACTGAGACAGCAGCCACAGGACACCTAAATCTTTCAAAAAAAAAGATTATCGGAAGAAACKAACTGCTTCCTGCCTTGCTCAGGTATGAAGACACTGTCAGGATTAAGAGGAAGAAGCTGACACTGA
>JACDOX010000086.1:1970960-1989205 GCA_014549065.1 Cardinalis cardinalis | reverse complement strand
TAATTGTATTACTATTATTATAACCATTTTATTACTATTAAACTTTTAAAATTTTAAAAGCAAGTGTTTGGCGTTTTTCACAGGCAGTCCATACAGATTTAGGTTTCCTACATACCCGTAGTCGTCCAAGTTGAGGGTGTAAAGCACCAGCTCAGGCTTGCCCAGGGCTTTGTCCCAGGGGTCCTGCGAGGTGAAGCGCACGGCTTTGGCCATTTCCGAGGCGTGGCTGCCCAGCCTCTCCCCTTCGATCCGCACCTCCAGGAGCATCGGATCCCGCCCCTTGCTTCGCAGCCAGTAATGCACGGCCTGGGTCACATCAAAGCTCTTCCAGCCCGACTCGCGGATAGGAACCAGCCTGCATGACAAGGGCTTGCCATTAGAAAAGCCCATCAGATAAATGCCGGGCTCGGGCTCGCAGCGCTGTTATTGCAGCAGTATCATTTATTTCCTGTAGATTGCCACATGCCTTGATTACATGATCATTTTTGCTCTGGGCAAGCACCCACAGCAGTTAATTGCCACCTCAAAAAGACAAATGCAGATCTAACAGGCACTGAAGGGCCAGARAAAACCCTCTCTGCATGCTCATACAAAAAATTAGGTGGTGCAGGGTCATGGGCAGCCTCAGTATTGGTGACAACACTTGGTAAACACCAGGCTCCCACCTGCTCCTGTCTGAGCTGCACCAGRGCCATAAGTTTACAGTCCAGTCTAGTTCTGCCTTCAAGGGTTGCAAAACTTCCACAGAGCTCACCACTACAGAATCRGATTATTTTTGCACCATTTACTTGTTTAAACCAGCTAATAAAATGGCCAGTGGAAAGATTACCAGCAGCCAGTAACCCACTTGAATTAGTGACACAGAATTGAACCAGGTGGGGGATTTTAGAGAGAAAGATGTAGCAGTAAATGACATAATTTCATAGATTATTTCAAAGAATCATCATATATTGCCATCTCAGCATGACACCTGCTCTTAAAAGCTCATTGTGGGTTTAGAGGCCATATAGCATGGCTGTACAGATGCAAACCATACCAGACTGAGTGAGGCACAACCACACGATGCCCAAACACACCCCAGAGGACCCAAACTCTGAAACTCCAGCAGGGGCCCCTTTCTTACCTGGAATCTATCAGGGAGGTGCTGTTGGTGCCATCGTGCTGCTGCTGCACCCAGTACACGCTGACTCTGGCGTTGGAGACGGGCCTGTGGGACTGCCTGGCAGGCAGGTTTGCCCTGTCCACAGGCTTTTTGAAGAGTTTCAGTTCAGCCATCGTGACTTCGCTGTTTTTGGGTATTCKGCCTTCCATGTCGAACACCAGCTTCTGGCGCGTGGTTGTGTCGGAGTAGAGGACCTCCCCTGTCATACCTGCGCAGTTGGGGACAAGAAGGATGGCCTGTCACTGCCACCCTGCTGGGAAAAGCTGCCACATTTCATGCACAATTATCATCACAACACACTCCTTCAGCCACTAAACACACCTTTTCTAATGCATGCTCGAATCAATGTCTTGCAAATGCCTTAATTATTCTCCTATGTCTGAGCCTCTGCAGCCTGGAAGAAGTAAATCTCTGGCATAATATGACCTCAAATTGAGCAGACCTCAAGRAGTGTGCACCTCTGTGCCAGTGCTGGGCATGAAAGCAGGAAAATGCACCACTTGGAACGAAAAAGTATTTTAATTCGCTGCCCAGGGTGCTGTGTATGTCCTTTGAAAGCACAATAGGCTCTAAGTGCCCTTGTACAGCCACTATTGTATCTGTACGGCTATTTTTCCTCCTTGGTAATTTTTCCTGTAAAAAAAAAACCCTAAACAAAAAAGAGATGAGCGGGAGTGAAACATTCTCCAAGAGGTGTCATTCCTATCAGGGGACTTGCTGYAGATTTCACCCAAAACCTTGGCTTGCACTTTTTTATTCCCCCCACCTGCCCAGACTGTTCCCAGGGTACCAAGGCTTCCATCAAGCTCCAGCAGCATCCTGTCCCTTGGAAGGACTGCGGGACTCCCTCTCCAGGTGCAAAGGGTGCTTTGTTCATCTTTAGGATGCTGTTGCACGCTCCTCCTCTGCCCAGCTGAGCTCTGGAGCCAAACCCGACCCCCATTCCCCTTTCCCCTCGGGGGTTTGCCTCTGCCCATCCTGCTGCCAGCCGGGAGAGCCCTGGCCGATTCCCCTGGCGGCAGCAGGATGCTTGGGATGCTTGGGATGCTTGGGATGCTGCCAGCAGCAGAAACCTTACCTGTGTGTCCCGGGATGCCCCTGAGGATGCCAGCCAGGCTCGGCAGAGCTCGGCGCTTCACCCTCTGCCGCTTCAGCATGGACAGGTATTTGTTCTTGACGTGCTCTGGGATAACCACATCCACCAAGTCTCTCGAATGAAGTTTAGGGACCTCGGACAGCCCCAGCTGCTTCAGCACYGCCTCCTTGAAGCGTTCCTGGGTAAAGGCTCGGACCGTGAGGACGAGGCAGAGCACGCAGAGCATCCAGGCGCACCTCAGGTCCATCCTCCTCTGTCAGCAAAGCAGCTCCGTGCCCGGCAGGGTTGAAGGGGGGGATCTCCCCGGGGCTGCTCTCGGCAGAGWTGTGCTGGCAGCCTGCCCGAGCTGGGTGGAGGTCCCCGGTGCTGGGGTTTTATAGCCAGCCTCGTCCCACTGGCACAACAAATTTCACAAGTGGGGACGAAGCAGAGGACTTAAAAGGATCACTCCCCTGTTGGTAGACACATGCCAGTTTAACACCTTCATCCACCGCAAAGTTAATACAAGAGGGTTTAGAGGGCTCCTAGATTCCATCACGAGGAAGAAATTTCCTTTTTTCTTTTTTAATTCCCTGTAAATATTTAGCCAGAAGCCCCCTGAGCAATGGGTGTCCCCAGCTCAGCCCGGCTAGGGAGGAAGCACAGCTGCAGAATACATTGCTTTATGTGCTGCCCCATATGATTCCTAAAGGCAGCACCAATCTTTACTGCAGAGAACTTGCCAATAACAATCAGGAGAAGCTTTAGCTTTAGCTGGAAGTCCATTTTTATGGCAAGCATTGAAAAATCATTTTAATCTTTGGGGTGGGGGGCTAAGGTTCCACTTTGATCTCTGAATATTTGTCTCAAGTGCATGAATCAGGRCAGTGAGTCACAGCAGTTGAATGATTTATGGGATTTTGTGCTGCTTCTGAATCACAGAAGGTGGAAGATGTACAGGTGTGACATGGAAGAAAAACACCCCATTACTCTTGATGGATTCCTGGGGGTTTCACAATACTCATGCCTAGAAGAAGAGGGCTTTATGTWAAGGCAAATCACTTCTCAGTGAACATGAGAAACCACTGCACTATTCCCCAGCATGGATGAAGAATATCACTATTTTGAATGCTGTTAACAGCCACAATAGAGCCCTGGCTCTGGAGAGYGAAGCTGATCCGAAGGCTGGGGTGAGGAGGTTGGATGTTTACCTTGTAACATTTAAACTGGAAACTTACACTCTTTTCTTCCCTAGCCTTTGCTGGCATAAGGTGTGGAAATCTATTTTTGGCATCGATCCCAGGAGAATTGAATTGAAGAAATAAAATGTGATTGATAAAAGCATGAAGGAGCATGGCACCTGGGGAAGACTCTCATCCTCTCCAGCAGCCACATACCTGAGCCTACAGACAAATGTCTTCAGCATCAAAGGCCCTTTGGATTTGATATGCCTCTGTAAATGATTTTAAATTGGTCCAGTTTCACCCAGTGCCCAGGCTGAATGGTGCGCCCTGAGGACAGTCTGGCTGGAGGATGGATGTAATGAACTTGTACAAAATCACCCCTTTGTGGCTCATCCCTCATTAAAACCAGTGTCAGCTGAGGGAGGTAGCCTGGTTTGTACTCAGGGGAAGGCAATAAAGCCGTCTGAAAGAGCCCCACTCAACACTTCTGTTACTGCTCACTTTGTCTTTACAACCTTTTAAGAAACTTGTCTTCTTAAGCATGATAAAGCCTCTGTTAGATGTTAAAAGGGCACCTTATTTAGCTAAATTGAGTTTTAAGAGGAAAATGGAACAGACTACAAAGTAACAGCCTGTGCACGGCCCAAGGCAGTGCATTCTTTAATCCTGCACTTTGTGTAGCATCTTTCTCCGGAGATGAATTTTAGACATGCATTTGTATATTACTTCAAAAYACATCCATTCCCAAGACACAAACAGCAATGAAAAATATCCACTTCATTTGTTGGCTTCAAGTTCAGCTCATGTCAAACACTCCTGTGAATAAAAGGGAAGGTTTTTTCCCTGAAATCTTTGTGACTTCCCTCATCCCTTTAGGAAAGCTCCATACRCCCAGCTCTTCCCTCAGGACTGTCTCTCCAGCCAAATGGCACATTACTGATTCCTAGAGGCTGGGGCAAAAGAGCTGGTCACACAGYGGGCTGTGTCAGAGGCTTGGAAACCACCTGAGCAATGTTCAGAGGGCTGACAAAGATTTCTGCACATGGGCTCTCAAAATGTTGGCCAGCTCAGTTCCAGCAGAGAATTTGTTAGGTTTATATGGTCACCTGGATAAATCTGCAGTGCAAGGATTTGTAATGGTCTCTCTCTTATGTCAGAAGACACAATCCTATAATTATTTATCCATCCAATTAGTCTTTGCCCCAGAGAGTGGTCCTACTCTGCAGTGAGTGTTTTCCAAAAGACCATGACAACACGAAGTGAAAATGTCTGATTGCTCCAGCAGCACCCAGCTTTCCTGTATCCGGATGTGATTTCTCCTGTGGATGATGCCAAATCCCCCAGGACTCTCCACTGTCCAATGTGTATTGAGAGGTGATTTATGGGCTTCACACCCAAAATAAAATTATTGACCAAACACATTTGAAGCTCAGCTAAGAAGAAAACAGAGGATGTATATTGGAGGCTTTTCACAGGAGAGTGATTATCTGGTCCAATTGGAGGATTTGCCATTCCCCCTTTGTCGTGCAAACAAGAAAAAGTCAGGAATTTTATAATAGCTCTTTCTGTGTAATGTGTATTAGAACCTGCATGGCACTTTTGAAATGTCAAACAGAGGATTCGAAGAGGCTGCAAGGGGTGAAGTATGAGCAACTCCCAGTTTTAATAAAACCCAGCACTTAGTGGAGAGAGGATCTCTATATTTAAGCTTTTAATTTTGTTACATGCACTTCTGTAAGGCATTTGTTGGGCACATCCATGCAATGACTTTTGGTAAATAAATCCAGTGGGATCAAAGAGAAAGTGTGAAAGGCTTGCCTTAATTATGTAGCTATTATCCTGGGGAACAAGAATGTTTGAAATGTATTTGCAGTATTGAAGGTTTGAATATCAAACTTTTGCAGATTTCAATTGCCATGGACATAACCCTTTTGTATTACAGCTGGCCCCATTTTAAAACAGCCCTTACTTGGGTGATGTGAAAGGCAACTTCTGTGGGCCAGTACAGCTCCCTGGACCTTGCTCCCTATGGCCTCAGCTTGCTCTGCAAGTATCTGGCATGGAAAAGTTTCCAGAAGGTAAGGCCTGATAACACAAGACATCTGGGTGTCTCCCAGGGCTAGACTGAAAACTGCTGTTTTCAGCAGAGCCACTCAGTGCAGCTGTGTTGATCTTTCTGATGGCTGGGATTTGTTGCAAAAATTTGGCCTTATTATTTTGTGCCGAAAGGCTTTGCGCTCAATCAGGTATCACCTGACTTACCTGCCTCTCATGCAGCATTCCCTTCCTCCTTCCACTGGGTATAAAGTCATAMAAGGGACTTTGGATCTGTGTTGTGAGCTCTGGCTAACCTGACTCTGGGAAATAGAACTTCCTGTCCCAYGTCTGAGACAAATTGTGGTTGCTCTGAGTGCACAGATCTCATTCCAAAGATGCTGCAACCTCAGCYTCAGTCCTTAGTGTTAACTCTCCTTGCAGTAGCAACTTTTGTGCTCCAAACTATCACCTGCTTGAGCTATAAAGAAATTGTCCAGCTCATTTAATCTAGGCAAGGACATGAGACTGTTTTTCCTCATCACCAGTACAGGCCAGACTGAACTGGCCATCTCCAATGGAAATAYCTGAGAGATCACATCCTGTTGGGTCCTTCCCTCCTGGTGCTGTGTATCCCTGATTGCACTGACATAAGCACATCTTCCACAGGCAGCTTCTGCTTTTACTCATGAGCTTGTTTTGGTCAGATGGCCAGGACAAAAGGCAGTCTGTCTGAGKAGGAGGAATGGATAAAATGTCCAAAGTCCCCCCATGTCCTTGGTCAGCTGATGTCAGCTGGCTTGCTCGCAGGGGTTTGTGTTGGCAGTGTTTGCAAAGTGCCTGTGTTCTGGCAGAAAGGAGATCTTCAAGATTTTTTTTTTAAACAGAAAAGCAAACACAACTGTTTAAATACAGCATTTTCTATGCCTTCAGCAGTCTCCTCCCCACTGCCCCAGCCTGTTCCTTGTTTGTTAGCTGGGGAAGCAGGACTCGTCATGGCTCTGATGGCTGCAGCATGGGCTGCTGGCAAAAACACTGACATTTAGCTAATGCACTTGAATCAGATAAATAAGCATACAGCCCTGAATTGCTTGCTTTACACCACAGTCCACTTCATTAAGGAATGTCCTAATTACTGAGAAATAGCTGAATTCTGTAGGAGCACCACTTAATTTCTAATCAGAGCCCATTTATCAGCCCAGTTAAAATGCTGCTTCTCCCTTGCAACTGTATTTATAGTGTAGAAGTTGATCAGCTTTTTTTTTTTTATAGTTTCTTCTACCTTATTGTACAGATTCAATGTCCCATAGCCTTTACTGATTCTGTGCCAAGTTTGTGTGGCAATTGGCATTCCAAAACCTGCGATGTCCCAATTTTCCTGTCATTCTAATACAGTTGGAATACTCTCCAAACTGCATCTGTGGCACTAAGTAACCTGGCTTAATTATGGATTGTATTTCCTCCAGTTAATTTTAGCTCTAATAAGTTTTGCTTCACTGAGCAGAGTGTCCTCTTTTGCTAAGAAAGAGAGAAAATGAATCACTTTCCCTCAACTCAGATTGAGAAAGAATAACACTATATTCTAGCAGCTGTAATTTATTTCTATTGCCAGGAGAAGATGTAAAGGCAGAAAGATTATGAAATATGTGTTAATGCAAGTTGAATAATTTGCATTACTAACTTTGCTGGAAAATATTTTTTTTCTGCRGGCCAAAACTAAAGGTGAAAAGCCAAGATGAGTGAGACCTAAAAAGCAACTTCTGAGCCGTTGTGCAAAACAGTAATTTGTTAGTGGAGTGCAAGAAAACTCTAAGAAAGCCCGTTACTTGCACAGAAAATTACAAAACCCAATGAAATGTTGTAGAAGGCAAAATTAAGTGATAACACACACACAGATGACAAGACAGAATTGATAGTTTAGRCTTCTCTAATCTGGTACATCAGAAAGAGGGAGGAGCAGCTGCCCAAAGGCTTCTGCTAGTCCTCACTGAGCTATTCAAAATTCGGTTGGGCAGTGCCTTAACAAATCTACTGACTGGCAATAAGATACCTGCAACAACAGGAAAATGAGCCAAACTACTACTCACATGGTTGTTTTCCATCTGTGACATCTGCTGCTGAAGTGACTCTGGGGCTGTTGCCTGTCAGTGGGTTTTACACCATGGAACCTAGATTGTACTGATTGATGTATTCCGTTTCAAAAATAATTACCTGCACATGGCTTTTGTCCCTGATGTTCACAGCACAGTGGGGCTGTGATCAAAAGGATGSTGAAGTAGAATTCTGAATGGGCCCAGCAACAGCTCCAGGCCTGCTTGTCTGGGCTTTGGGTGAGCTGGGCTCATACAGGGAGAACATGTCTGGAAGCTGGAAGTTTCAAAAGGTGCAAAACCATCTTGGAGATGATGATCTGGATCAGACTACACTCCTTCATCCTGATGCTTGATGTTCATTCTCTTGAACAGAAAGAGGCTGTAAGCATGGCACTGGACTTCTGCAGGAAGCTTTTCTTTGTCTTCAGAGTGCTGATGCCTGCTCAGAGAATGGCCTTAAAGGCTTGTAGATTATTTGAAATGCATTTTAAAAGATTTTATATCTGTTAATAAAATTTCAAATCATTAACTCAATTTTAAAATCTAATGAGCTGGTTACTGTTAGTGGTGATTTATTACTCATCCTCTTCATTGCATTCCCCTTCTGTCTAGATTGAGTAATGTGTTACACCTTTGAGAATTGCACAGTAACAAATAGCAAAATAGCCCCCTATTTTTTTTTTGTTTTCAAATAATGCTACAATATTCAAAAAGAAGGGTCTGTGGATAGACTGTTCCTACTCAAGAAGTTACTACAAAGCTGCTGTCACTTAAATATTTATRTTGTCATGGCATTGATTTCTAACATTTTTGAATGATATTACTATTTAATTTAAAGAATTCAGAAGAAAATAACTGAAAAAATGACTGCTTTTTGTGTATTTGACTCCAAAACAGAACAGTAAAGGGTATTTTACTTCATGGCACAGGAAATTATGAATTTCCTGCTATGSACTCATATCTATGTAAAGAAGGAATATAAGGCCTCGGATATAACAAGGCCCTTAAAAGAGCAAAAAATAAAGCTCTGTGACCTGACCAGTTTTAATCCTTTTAGCATTCATACTGCAGCACCATGGGAGATGCATCATGGCCATTTGATTTTAAAAGGGAGTTTAGCCACACTTGGTCAGGTCACTTGAAGCGTGAAACACAAGCTTCAGTTTGGGTTTTTTCTTTTTTGTCCTTTTCTTACCTTACCATTTGCTTATTCAAAACCATTAATCCAGGAATGGCCAACATTTCCACAGAGCAACCAAATGCATTTYGGAACCTTAATTTTGGCTTTGACATGTGATTCTGGAGGAAATGCCATGCATTGAAGCTGGCATCTGTCAGCTTTCCAGGCTGATAACTAAAGATATGGTGACTAAAATCTATTTTATCTATGCTGCATGGCTCTTAGCTTTAGCAGTTGCCAGTGCAGAATTCAGCATCTTTTGACAAATCATACATGTGCAGAAGATTTTTCAAAGGTACAAGAAGGAATTTARAGTCTATTTCTCATTGAGCAAAACTTGGGTGCTTAGTCTCTTTTCTCTGCTTTGATTATAAAATAGAGCAAGGAATATTTTACCTTGTGACAGCAAAACTAGAAATAATTACTGCAATTTAAGCAGAGCCATAGATGACCTGAGAATTAATTTGAAATGCTTGATCATTTTGACCAGGTCTGTTGGAAAACTTCTAAGGCAGCCTACAGGAAAACAATGTTCTCAAGGAAGTTCAATTTCTGCAAATCCAATGGGAAGAATCTAAAAATCATTATGTGAAGCAGACTTGGAAAATTGGCTCTTAAAACTCCTTGAAAGCTTCATTGTTTGATTTGTTTTCAGTCCWTTGTGGTAAGAAAGCTTACCTCTGGCCTCCACCATGTTCCCAGGCTGGTAAACTGTTGAACACTTGCTGTCCTAAGTGAGAAAATGCTGTSATTCATAATAGGACATGAAAATATACTGTTGCTTGGGTTGCCTTGAAATTGATCCAGAAAAACAGCAATAACAGAACACAGTTGTCTTGTTTCCTGAGTGGATGGGAATACAATTTCATGTCCACTGAGAAATGCTCTCACTATGATCATTTGAATAATAAATTYAAGTTCTTACATTGATGTATGAAACTCTTCTAATCTCCACAGGAACTATAGTTCCAAAGGAATCCCAACCACCCTGGCTCGCTGTTGCCCAGGGCAGTTGGCAATTTGGGGCCCTAAACCTCAGGTCTGCTCATGCCAGGGCTCTGCATGCAGCAGCTGCTCTCTGAGCTRTGCTGTACAGCCCCAGGAACTGACCCAGACAGGGTGTAAAAGAAAAGGTGCACCATGTTGTGAAGGCAGGAATAGTTTGCCTAGGTGTTCCCRTGTAACACTGGTCCTTTCTTCCATCCTGGAGTTCATCTCATTCCAGAAAGCATGCCACTTTASAGGACCTGCTCTTAACTTCTCCCAGATTAATTCTGACCCCTCACTCTATCATTAACTGATGTATAACCTGAAAGTATAAACATCTACTTCACTGAATCTAAATATAAACATCTGCTTTACTGAAACTGTACATAACATCAGCAGGAAAGGAGAGCTGAAAACATCTGGGCTCCTTTCCCAGTTCTGCCCCTGAGTTGGGATTATGACCTTGAGCCAAAAAATTGCCCTGGCCAAAATTTTCAAGTCCATATTTAGACACCAGAATAAATAAGCTAATTTTCAAAGGCACCACAGCTTCTACCAACAAAACTCKAATCAGCTATAAACTCTAATGATTACTGTACCTAAAGTATCTTAGTAAAAGAAACCATCTGTTATAGGGAAGAAAGTTCTCCATCGATCCATAGATCACCTGAGTGTCTAAGGTGCTCAGCTTGCAGGGACTACATTACTTTCCCTTTTCAAACAGCTCAGGCCACACTCCCACTCATGAGGCAATGTCAAACATGCCAAGTCCAGCTGGAAGAGATGTGAGGAAATACCTTTATATCCCTTGCATACCTTTGAAAGGAGAAAGATGAAGCAGAAAGAAAAGAAAGTGATTTAGAGAGAGTAAAAGAATCACAGGAAAGGAAATATGAGAAAGAATGAATGGGGGGAAGAAATAAAATACCACATAAAGAGAAAGGAAAGAGTGGACRGGGAGGGACAAGAATGGGAAAATCAGAAAGTAAGGTGATAATATGTCCAACAGGAGATCACCCACTAAGGAATGGACAGATTTAGGCAACTCTGCTTCCCTAAAATGGAGGTGCAGAAAGCACACAGCGAGGATCCACGTGCCTGTGGATCCTCAGGCAGCAGTCATGCACTTGGAACTGGCTGGATGCTGCTGCTCCCCACCACTTCCAGCCACACTCTACTAAAGCCATGCTCCCCTGGATTTCAGGAGCTACCTTGCTGGAAAAAAACTCACTGCCCTTGGTCATGGCTGTTTGCCATGGCCACAGCTCTTCACATCTTCCTGCTTAAGCCACTTTGCATCCTGACACCAAGTCACCCCAGCCACTTGCCCCTCGCATCCCTGGCACCTGACCCCCTGCTTGGGCTCACCAGGATCATCCTGCTGTCATTAGTGGCCCCCTGTCTGCAAAGGAGCCAAGTTGCTGCTGCTGCTGCTGTGGAAATTGTAACTCAGACCTTGCCAGCTCTTTGAAATCCTCACAGTTTGGACACTGAATTCTTTTCATCTGTAAACCCAGAAGTGGGAAGGGGGAATTCTTGCCTGACAGAAAAAAAAAAAAGACTGCTCATTATAGAAGTACTTTAAAAAACTATTTAATCTATAAATTTATCAAGCAGCATATTTGATGCTGACATTTTAAGGGAAATCAAGCCAGTAAACCAGGAAATGTTGTGCCAAGGCCTTGGAACATGGTTYTTATGTCTAAATGCTGGGAATCTCACTGATCTCTCTGCAGATAGAGTGTGGATACAGCAGATCAACCAYGAGTAGTTTCTTCAAAGCTATTAAAMTGAGTGGTGTTTGGAAAGAAAAAAAYAAAAAGGGRAAAACTAGTGTTCCTCTTCTGACCTATTTGGATTAAAACCAGRGTTTCAGAGCTTRTTTCACAAAAGTTTACTCTCAATCCAAGGCTGCAGCAAACCCAGCTGAATTGACTCACCAATGGTTTAGACTGCAAGATCTCTTAGAGCATTTTGTGGTTCCTGCACAAACAACCTGTGCAGGATCATCTTTGTGCTCCAGGGAAAGCAGAACCTGAGGCAAGGATGCTAAAATCTGTCCAGGGCTGGTCTCAGTACTGCTGCAACAAGAGTCACTGTGTACAATGAAGACACCTGTGGAGCACAGAGGCTCTTGAGGACACTGAGTTGTTCAGGAAAACTAATGTGTGCTGTGCCTGGGAATGGGAAAACTTGACAAGCTCAGAGTGGTTTGATATTTCATACTGGTAACAAGCACACCTGTGCCTGATAAATCCAGTGGCTCACATGGCCAGGTGATCTCCTTTTCAGTGGGACAGACCAGATCGTGCCAGATGGTTTCTCCATCTCCCCCTCTCTCTCAGGGAGCTGCCCTAATTAYAGTTAGTGCTGTGCCACCTATGCATTAAGTCCCTTCAGGTTCCATCCACATGGAGTTAATGCATGGATAAGCATTAAGATAATGTGTACATTCAGGAAACAATGAAGTCGCCCACGTTGCAGGCCACCCTGCCCTAGTTTTGTACCAAGGTGTGTCACACCAACAGTGGCTGCATTGTGATAGGCTAACAATAAACCTAACAATATCARCAAGGGATTCTCCACACCTGCAACTACTGCAAAGAAACCAGGGTTTAAAACCTCACCCTGCCCAGAGGTGTGATGAGGAAGCTCATGGATTCACCACTTCATAAATCAAGTTTATGCAAAGTGTGTGGCAATAAGCCTACTTTTTCCTCCTGTACTTTTCAGCATTGCTATTTTAGATKGCAGTTTCCTGTGTGTTTTAAGAAAATTCCAGTTTTCATCCAAGTATAACTTGATGAAGATGACAAGAAAAATGAATCATGCTCAAGCATCAATACCAATTCTACATTCACCATTTCCTATCTGACATAAAATGTAGAAGAAAAGCAAATTTCTATCATATATCACTAGATATATTTGGTTAAATATGTTGTATAATAATCTGTTGTATTGATTAATAAAAATACATTCCAACTTTAATGCAAGACAATTTCTACCTTGAAAGTCAACATATTACCTATGAATGAGAAGCATCATGCCAAAAACAATTAAAAAGAATAGAGAAAAAATAAGGGTAAATTGTCAATTAAAATCAAGACTTGCTGCTTGCTGATCCATATTATGACATTTAAATCTGTGTATCTGTCTAGATTTTTCTACTTGTTTTTCTATATTATAAACATTTTAATGCTCAGACCTTTCAAAGGAAAATCCCACAATGCCCACCCCGTGTCCTGTGGTGCACTGAGGCTCATAAACAGGTTTCCAGATGAAGGCAAAGATTAAAAGCTAGCAAAGGGCTGCCAGGCTGGAAGCCTGAATTAAATCCATTAAGGTATATTTGAATAGGCAGATAAGTAGGGAACAGCAAGCTGGGCTGATGAGTTTCTTCAGAGAGAAGAAACCACAGTGAGAGTTGCCATGCATGGCAAAGCTCAGGCCACCTGCTACTCACCTCCAGAGACCATTGAAGTCCTCTTGGGAATTCACCCATCAAGGGACATCCTGCTGTGATAAATCAAACTAAAGTGACAGGGGAGCTCTCCAGCCATAAGGTCATTTAATAAAGTAAGGGAAGAGTCACACGTGGAAGTGTAAATACTCTGCACACTTGTTCAACCTGGTGCTAAAGAGCTGTTGAAGTGGATCTGGAGGATGCAAAATAAAAGAAAGATGGAAGGATTTCAGAGTCTCTTGACCTGCTCCCTAGGTCCTGAGGGTGGTTTTCCATCTGCTCTAGCAACATAATTAAACGTTTGTGAACTAATGACAGTATGTGGCTTTTGTCACCAAAAGAACAGACAGTGGTAAACAAAACCCTATTTACAAGAGGTAGGGAGGAGGGAAATGTGACTCTGCTGTTGAAATTAGAGATAAACAAAATCACACCACTTAGCTAAAGAGCCTGTCTAGACAGAGGAAGAACAAAAACAAATGACAAAAGCTTGATGTTATTCTTGTGAGAGAGAGAGAGGGAAAAATTATTTTGCAGCTAGGCAAAAGTCATCACACTGAAGAATGTCAAGACTAMAATGCTGAGATCACTGAAAATTACCTATTTTACACTACAGAGTAAGATAATCTAACCAGAGCGAGGCCTTCCTAATTTTGAAAAACCTGGCAAGAATCAAGAGTATGAACAGCTTAGGAAACCAGTGAGAAAACCACCCAAGCAGATTTTGGTCCTAGAAGTGGAACAGCTGCAAGCATACACTGAGGCTTCACCTACATGGTAGATCTACTTAATTTAAAAGAAAGTAATTACAATTATTCCACTGTGAAATCCTGTTTTGAAATAAGCTGTCCACAGGAAGAGTTGTTGCAGAAAAGACAGGATGGAACAATAACTCTACAACACTCATGCCAAACAACTTTCCCACCAACACAGCCCTAGAGAGGAGAGAAAGAGTGTTTAAAGGTAAAACTAACATCCTTCAACACCAGTGGGATTTCTTTATTCCAGTAGTGAATCTGAACCACTCTGAGCTGAGAACTTAAATGTCATTTTCTAACTGGCATAATTATTACATCCAATTTAAAATCACAGATTATCTACAATGCATCTGCTAGGTAAGTGATGAAGTTCTGTCTTGAAATGTCTCTCAGTGACTGCAGATAACCAGGACCTTTTCCTTTTTTGTGGGATGAAGTGGGAGAAGGCAGATAGCACACGTACRGCCAGATGCTGCTCTCCACTGAGCAGGCACTCCTGAAAAGGGAAACGAGGATTTGGCAGAGTAAAACAATAGTGGGTGAATAAAGTGGCAGGGAGAAGGACAGCAGCCGTGCATGCAGGGCCCTAAGTCATCCGTGGAGTCTGAACACATGGGAGCACAAGGAGTTAAAGATGGAGAGGCAGGATCAGGACTGTCAGATGGAGCAGATAGTGGCTTCTCGGCAGCTGGGACATTAATCCCTTTTAAACATAAAAGTCAGCAGATAACCAAGGTTTTGATCAATGTAACTAACATCAGACTAAACTTTGCAATGCCCTGATTATTTTTGGTTGGTTTTAGAGTGGGTTGCTCTTCTAAGACATCACTGCTGCTTCATCCATGAGACTGCAAACCWTTGTAGGCAAGTGGTCCCTGGTTCCCTCTGAACAGTCACATTTTCATCATTACCATAATCTTCTTCTTCCTCATATGCCTGCTGCTCACTGACGTCAGTCCTGCCAGTCAGAAGCAAAGGATGAAGGCACAGGAGGATGAGGATGGTTGGCAATGCTGGGGATCAAATGGCTGTGGAGGGTGCAGTACAATAAAGTGTAGAGAAGAGGTGGACAGCAGGGAGATGTTGTACAGTGTTTCTGGCCTGTTGTCTGGAAGCAATGARCCCCTTAAAGGATAGGATGTCCTTGTGGATATCTGGGAATTGGTCTTATGCCAGCTCTGTCACACACTCATTAACCTAAACCCCCAAGGTCTTGGGGTTTTTTCCAATTCACAGCATATGAGTTGTGTGTGGAGACAAGGGGCTATGCATATTTCATGGAATGTTCATGCTGCTACCATTAATTCATTCMTTTATTTCAGAGCTACCTGTCAAAAGAGATTTGGCCGGTGAGGGTGATCCTCCCCCTTACTCTGCCCTTGTGAGAGCCCACCCTGAATGCTGAGTCTGGCGCTGGGGCCCCCAGCACAAAAATGATGTGGGCCTGTCAGAGTGAGTCCAGAGGAGACCATGAAGATGCTCAAAGGGCTGGAGCACCTCTCCTAAAAAGACAGGCTGAGAGAGCTGGGATTGTTCAGCCTGGAGAAAAGCTCCTGGGAGAGCTTAGAGCACCTTCCAGTACCTGAAGGGGGCTACAGGAGAGGGACTTTCTATGTGGGCATAGAGGGACTTTTACAAGGGCATGTAGTGATAGGACATGGGGGAATGGGTTCAAATGAAAGAGGGTAGGTTTAGATTAGGTAACAGGAAAAAATTCTTCACTCTGAGGGTGAAGAGGTTGCCCAGAGAAGCTGCGGATGTCCCATCCCTGGAAGTGTTCAAGGCCAGGTTTKATGGAGCTCTGAGCAACCTGGTCTGGTGGAAGGTGTCTCTGCCCAYGGTGGGGGGKTGMAAATGGATGATAGTGGTTGGAAATTGATGATATTTCAGGTCCCTCCCAAACCACTCTATTCTATGATTCTATGATCTCAGTGTATGGCCTGCTCCACTTCCAGCTGCGTGCTTGCCCACTTCACCAGACCTGAAATGGTGAAGTCTCTCTGGAAATCCTATCTCCCATTTCTTGGGGACTGTTTTATTTCCCGCGCTATAAAACGCTCTGTTCGCTTCTGCTTTTAGACACCGGTGGGCGCTAGAAGGCCTCCCCGGARCCTTCTCTCCAGGCTGGACAACAGCAGCAGCTTTCCCTCGGTTATCTGAGGGTCCGCTCCCTCAGGGAGRCGCGGGGGCCGCACTGTCCCGGCGGGGGCGGCCCCGTCCCGGCGGGAGCAGCACTGTCCCGGCCGGAGAGGCCCTGTCCCGGCAAGGGTCGCCCTGTCCCGGCCGGAGTGGCCCTGTCCCGGCGGGGACAGCCCTGTCTCAGCGGGGGTGGCCCTGTCCCGGCCGGAGCAGCCTGTGGGGGGAGCGCCGACCGCAGGCCGCGCGCGCATGCGCAGACGCCGGGACTTGTTGCCGGCGCTCGTAACTCCGGGGCCGGGCCGGGGATCTCGGGAGCGCCCGTGAGGTGACGGGGCGGCAGGGCAGGGAAGGGAAAGGCAGAGAAAGGAAGGGCGGGGGTAGGAGAGGCCGCCCCGGCGCAGGTAAGGGAGGGCGGGAGCGGCGCCGTGCGGGGAGGGGAGCCGGCGAGGTGAGCGCGGCCCCCCCTCAGCGGGACCCCCCCTCAGCGGGGTCGGGGCGGGCAGAGCCGGGAGCAGCGAACCCTCCCCGAGGGACGCTGAGCCTCCTCTGGCTCAGAATACCCTACTCTGGAGCGGAGGGGCTCGCTCCCTCCTCCCGTGGCGAGCCTGGCGCTTCCCAATGCGCTCCCGAGGAAGCCGGCGCCGCCCGCCGCGGCTCCGCGTCCCTGCCGGAGCCGGGGGCTCAGGAGGCTCCCAGCGCCACACGGGACCCCATTCCCATTCCCGGAGCCCGCCCGGTGCTCCCCGGGCTCCAGCGGCGCAGCCCCACCCGTGGGAGCTCTTCCCCTGCTCTTTATCTGCCTGKCAGCCGGCTTGTTTAAAAAGAGCAGCTTCTGAGAGTTGGAAGCAGTGTCTGATAAATTCCAGCGTGTTGCTTGGAGTTTAGCGTGCAGGCTTGGGCTGAAGATTCCCCAAGGCTCCTCAAAAACGCTTTCTTTTCCGGCAGCGCTAAGTTTCAGTCCGTAGAAAGCAAGGACAGAGTCACGGCACAACTTTTATGGGCGTTGTTGGGTTTTTTTTTCTTTCCCTTTTTTTTTTTTTTTTCTCCCGTGATGAAACACATCAGCTGAGACAAAATTTCTTCTTCACCGCGTGGCGCTGCCCAACACTTAGCAAGTGCTGTTTTGGGAGGAGTATTCTCCATGCTGTTTTCCCGCTGTTTAAAAGGCGAATGTTTAGTTATTTGTATTTTTTGTTGTTTGTTTCGTTTTCAGCATCTCGTCAGAGACACGTGCATTCCTGTTAGAGGCAAAACATCCCGAAAGTAATGTCCCTGGAACTGTGTGATGAGGACCTAGAATATTTGCTTTTGAAGGATTGAGTTTTTTTTCGGGAAGTGGTTTCTCTGTGAATTTATCAGTCAGAAGTGTGTTCTGCATGAAGCAATACTTGGGAATCAGCAAGTAAATAAGATCCAAGAAAGGAAATGTTTGAAGTGGAAAGCCCCAAAATAAACGAGCAATTGCCTGCACTGATAAAAAGAACTTTGTATCAATAGCCAAATCGCGTGCATTCTTGTATGGTACTACRTTATCTGATCAGGTCAGTTGACTAAAATGAGGCAGATGTCTGTTCTTTGAGAAATACTCTTTGTTCTTTCTTGTTTGTGACATGCAATAACTGGCCAGCTGTGCTGGCCTTTCATTTGAATTATTTTGAAAAAGGAAAATCACCCAGTATTCCAAGAACAGAAAGGAACATGTGCATTTGTGTAGTGGTTCTTTTCTGTGGAATTAGTGGTGAATTTGTTAATGATCTCAAGGCTTTGACATTTAAATACAAAGTTCACAAGCTGGTGCATTCACACGTGCTCATCATCTAGGAACAAAATTTTCAAACTGCTGTTATTGGAATATGTAATAYCCTGTGTGATTCCTAGAATCACAGTCCAGGCTGGAATATGCAGTTAGATGTTATGGATTAAATGACAGGGAAGGGATTTTTTGGGAGGGATCTTCTGCAGTTTTCCTCAGATCTCTGTAAGAGAATRTGGTTCACTAGATGTCTGGAATTCTTGTCTAGGCACTGCTGGTAGCTGAACCTGCCAGTTATTGCAAAACATTTCACATATGAAAGGAAGAGATTGCCAAAAGCACCTTCTTTCCCAAAATTTTCTGGTTGCATCTTCCTGCACTTTTCATACTTGTAATATTGGGATATCTCACAAGTAC